>WEIU01007591.1:7700-31080 GCA_013389925.1 Aegithalos caudatus
GTTCGCTCTGCTGAAAGGCGCCCGGGGCGGGCGGGAGAGAGGGAGGCAGGCGACCGTGGCACGGTGACGGAACGCGGGGTGCACAGACTCTGTCATCTCCCACGCGGGGGAAGTCTCGTTCAGTTAAATCAATGCCCTGCTTCTCTGGAAGTATAAGCCTCCTCCTCTCTCCTGCAGGGACATGTGTGCCGCCTGTCATGTTGCGGGCTCTCTGCCGTGGGTAGAGCTTACCCCCTGCCTTACTGCTGTGTCAACAGCCTTCCTTCAGCACGGGTGCGAAACTTGCTCATTTTAATGTCCGTGTCATTACCTCCTTCGTTCAAACCTGTTACAGTCTTTCCTATCTTCAGCTACGGTGTGTTTTCTATCATTGCACATCTGCAGGTCGTGATAGGGCAAGTAGTCCTGCTTGTTGAAAAGCTTCAATTAAAACAGGTCTGGGATTGTTCAGCCTGGAAAAGACAAGGCTCAGGGGAGCCTTGTTAATGTGTGTAAATAGCTGAAAGGGGATGCAAATAGACCAAAGCTGGGCTCTTGCCAGTGGTGCCCAGTGACTGGACAAAAGGAAATGGGCATAAACTGAAAGACAGTCGATTCTGTTAGAGCGTGAGGAACGCTTCTTCACTGTGAGGGTGACTTGAGTGCTTCTCACCTGTCTCCCAACTCAGAGATACTCGGGAGCCACCTGGACATGGTCCCGAACAACCATCTCTAAATAGTCCTGTCTGAGCAAAGGGTTTGGACAAAACCACTTCCAGAGGTCCCTCCCAACTTCAACCATTCTGTGATTCTATCCCGTTTTAATTTTGATTCCTATAGTGTAAACCCTTATCCTTTCTCCCTGTACTAGAATGACTTTCCTTAGCTGTACAGGCAAATGTTTGAGATCTTTGTCGAAGAAGGATAGATTTTTTCCAAGGATCATCCAGTTCTTCTGAACTAAGTGTTTAAGCCTTTTCATCTAGTGATAGGACCTATTACCTCTTTGAATAATGTCTACAAGCAGCAGACACTGAAGTTGCTTCATTTTGGCTGCTCTCTCTCTGCACATGTGCTTGTACTTACATGGATGTAGATACATGTTCTCTTAGTTTCTCATTGCCTTCTGCCCTGGGCCATACCTGGTCTGGTGAAGATGTACTGTTCACTTAATGCTTTGTGGGTATGGCTTGTTGGATTCATCAAATAATCCCCAGAGTTGTCCAGCCCTCTGCAAAAGCCAACTTCCATATCAAAAGTTAAGAAATAGGTCAAAGCCTGAGAGTGTATGCAATAGCTTGCATTAGTATTCTATAATATCTGACTCTAGCCTATGGTAAATGTATTTTTTCCTTCTCACATTTTACTGAAGGATTTTACAATACTAAGATATTTCGCTTTTTTTCCCCCTCACCCCTCAACCTCCAATGATGGGAGAATTAGCAAGTTCCTGGCAGCTGTATTGGATAAATGGTGACAACTATTCACTGAATGCAGAGAATTTCTGTTCCATAGCATTTCACCTCCTGTACACACACCACTGTTAGCTAAGTGGTGTCTGTATGCCTGACCAAATGAGAGATGGCATCTTTTTGATCCTAATCTAACTGCTGTCTAGACTGAGACAATGAAAACAATTTACTCCATCAATCCATTAGAAAATCCATATGGGAGAAAATGTGCATAGCCATGTAACTGTTAAACTACTATAATCCTATTCTCTTACTCAGACAGTTTATGACTGGCTTTAAACAACTTTTAAAAGGAAATAAACATTTTATATAGCTTTGTAGAGATTTGAATGCAGCTTTTTGTACACCTTCTAGGTGTTATTCGTCAGCTTTGAGTTTTATTCTTTTTCCAGGTAATGGAATATAATTATTCTAAATTTTGCATTTAGTGAGCTAAACTTGAAAAAATAGGCTGTAAACTATTCTTGAGCTACTTTATGTTGAAATTGAAGGTGTTGCTGTATATTTACTTCTTTGTAACTAAATTTACACTCACATAGACAACTCTATATTATTTATACAGTCTTTGCTGAAGCTTTAATGCACAAAATCTGTATAAAAGATAGTTCTTGCACTATAGCCAAGTAAAAGTATCATGGGAAAAGCATGTAACATGCAAACCAAATAAGTTGGATAATGATAGATGATGTCCAGAGAAATGTGAAGGAGTTTTTTATTATTTCTACTATGGACATTTTTTTTAAGAAAGTGCAGGATTAGTGTATTAAATAAATTATTAAATTCAATGGAGAATTTCATGTAGAAAAGGGATGATTTGGTATATGAACTGAACAGGAGATCTGAAAAGAAAAAAAAAACACAGTGAAGGGCAAGAAGCAAAAAGCATAGAGAATATTTTTGAAATCCTGGGAGATACTGCAGGAAAATATGGGAATTATCGGAAAATTAGCAAAAAATGAGACATTGGAAATGGAACATACAAGGGTTTAGAGCTTCCTTCAAATCCATATTGTGTAGGATGATTTAATGGTCCTGCTGTCCCATTTTTTTTGAACCTGATAGATGGGGAATTTCAACAAAGACAAAACCCATTGTGGCCTTGCCTTGAAGGGGGATTTGCAGAGGAATCTTGCTGTTGCAGGATATTCAGTCTGTTAGTGTAGGTTGTGCACTCTTCTTGCTCTGTATGAAGGACATGGAAAAGGATTTATATAGAACACTGTCTGAATTATACAATGTGAACTTAGTTTTACTGGAATGTGTGACCTTTTGCTTTAAGAGATAATCTCTTTCAAGTAATTTCATGTCTAATTTTCATTAACATTGTAAACGGAATATCTAGGTTGATTTCAATACATGTTTCCATAAATAAAATACTTAGAAGATTAAAATTCTTTGTCCATATTTTTTATTATTATACAGTGGATAATGTGTCCATGACACCATATTAAAGGAGACTTTCCTGGGGTAAGGGCCCAGGAAAACCTAAGGCAATGCAGTAAAAAGGGTTACTTAAAATGAGGCATGAGGGAAGCATAACTTGACTCTAACTCTGTCCCTGTGCTAAAAGTGCTAAACTTGTGGCTTGTGAGCTTTGTATGACTCACTAGAACACAGAATTGTTTGGGTTGGAAGGGACCTTCAACATCATCTAATTCCAACCCCCCTGCACTGGGCAGGGATGGCTTTCATTAGACTGGATTGCTCACAAGCCCCATCCAACCTGGCCTTGAACACTGACAGGGATGGAGCATCCACAACTTCTCTGGGCTATCTGTTCCATTGTCTCACCACTGCCACAGTAAAGAGTTTCTTCCCAATATCAAATTTAAACCTGCCTTCTTTCAGTTTAAAGCCACCCCACCTTGTCCTATTACTGTGTGTCCCTGTAAAAAGTCTCTCTCCAGCTCTCTTGTAGGTCCCCTTCAAGTACTGGAAGGTGCTGTAAGGTCCCACTGGAGTCTTCCAGGCTGAGCAATCCCAGCTTGTCTCAGCCTGTCTCCACAGGACAAGTGCTCCAGGCCTTTAACCATCTTTGTAGCCAAAAGGTTATTTTGGCTTATAACCTGCTCCTGATGCCTTCCTTCATTCCTGAGAACCATGAAAACAGCCCGTAGCTAAATCTAGTAAATAATTTGTTAGTGTCAATATGCTTCCAGCCACCATCTTGCTAGGGCAAGTCAGGAACACTTCAGGACATGTGTGTACTTTTTACAGTGAATTAAGCCTGTTAGTCCTAGGAGTTTGATCCAAGCTTGTGTGCGTGCACCCATTTTTTGGTCATCTCAGGCACATTCATCTCCTCATTTGCCTTGGGAAAACAGTCTGTTGTTTCTATTTGGCCAGAAAATTTGTGCATCCATTTTCTATGCTGTCCCTCAGAATTAAAAGAACAAAAGCTGAGATGCTTGACTGTAGAGAACCTAAGATAAGATAACTCTAACAATCTCACACATGACTGAGGACTTAGTGTATGTAACCATTTTGTACAATAATAATGTCTTTTTCCTACCTCTGTCATGCACAACAGCCCCAGTAGACTAAGCTTATTTATTAGCGCTGAAAGAACCAAAGAGTCTCAATTCTAGTATTTTTGATGGTAAATAGCAGCAAGTCACACGGATGATAAAGGGATGAAGACAACAAAGAGTGTTAAGAGCACTCACAAAAATTACTAAAATTCACGTTACAGATTTCCTTACTTTTGATCTTTCAGTAACTCAACTAGTTGTTTTCATCAGTTCACTGAAAGAGTCAGACTCGATGATCCTTCTGCATCCCTTCTGACTGAGATGATTCTGTGACCTGTACCATGGCACCAACTCTCATGTCCCCCTGTCAATCCTCTGCCTGACTGCTGTGTATGGGACCCAGTGGCAAGAGATGGCAGCTCTCCCTGGGACTCACCAGGCTCACACATTGCCTCTCCCATGGGAGTCCTGGAGGTCCTAACCAAGCCCTCCCCACTGCTCAGCATGGCCACAGTTCTCCCAAGGCCAGGGCACCTCACTGCCCCTTCCAATGTCCTCTAGCCAGGACCTCAGTGGTTTTGGAAGGGAAGGCATTAGGAGGCACAAGCCTCCCTCCTGGCCCAATGCTGTTTCCCTTGCATTGCCAAGCACTGTTCAGGATTTTTACAGTGTTCAGGAGTGAGGGCAAAAACAAGCCCTGTGATGGAGGTGAGTAATGAAGCCTCCACCCTGAGCACACCTGTGCTGGCTCTGCCCATCCCTTTGTCCCCTGTGGCTTGCCTAGATCAGACCTTCAGGAACCTGGGAAGGAACAGCCACAGATCATCCTCTCCAATCTGCTGGCAGGGCAGGGCAGGGCAGGGCAGGGCAGGGCAGGGCAGGGCAGGGCAGTGCAGGGCAAGGCAAGGCAAGGCAAGGCACTTGTTCCCCTGTTCCTGCTGACTGACAGAGTTTTTCTGAAATGATATTCTGTTGTGATAGACAGAGGAGAGGGAAGAGCATAAGGCACATATGAACTGTAGAACTTATAGCTGCTTTGTTGTGGGTAACCCCAGGAGTGACCCTGACCTTCAGCACTGTCTCTGAGTGTGACAGGACATTCACCATTAACTACCCAAGAGCCTTTCAACTAATAGGGGGTGAGAAAGAGAATATGGGAAGGAAGGTATGGCCAGAATGACAAGGTGAAGAACAAAGTGAATTGCTGACAATTTTTTCTCTCACTGTTCTTTGCCACCAGATTTTTTTGTGCAAGCTGGGAGATCGTGAAAGTGAAGGAGGAGAAACATTTGGCTGTGATCTCCCAGTCTGCAGTATTTTAGGGAGGATGAGAGCTGTGTTGAAGCCCAATGCAGGAGAAGAGGCTGCGCAGATGTTAACCCTAGATAGTGACATCTAACTGAAGACCAAAAGGACTGTGGGTGTTTGTATTATGTATCAGTGTGTGTGTGTATGTGGGAGGGGGGATTGTAATATGGGGAAAAATTATCTGTACATAATTTCTTCTCAAAGAAACTGTAGCTTGTCCCTTGACTGTATTAGAATTTCTGTTACCTCTCAGTTCCTGCGTATCCTTTAATTTAGGTAGGAACCTAATACCCTTCTTCTAACATTGCTGCTTCTTACATCCTGAAACACTGAATTTTGTCTTTTGGTGCAAGTCAAAGTTCAGTCTAATCTGTCACATAACAGAAAGGGATACATGTCAGGGACTTGTATGAGGATTTTTGAAAATAATTTTCTTATAACCCTTGGAAACTTGATGCAATGGACCCTCTCTTCTCTTTCACTGCGCCTGGTACCTGTCACATTGTAATCATTCATGACCCTGTGCTTTTACAAAAATTGCTTCAAGAAGAGAGAGGAAAGAAAAGTCAGAGTTTTCTCTAGCAAATTCCTATGACTCTGTCCTTCAGGTAAGGAGACTGCAAAGTAGAAAGTTGTGTTCCTTACCTGCTAACAGCTTGAAGAACAGAGAGCAGATTTCAATCTTGGCCTTTTTCACATTAATTTGGGAAGTTGCTAATGAGCTAGGAAATAGTTCAGTGACATAGCACATCACAGACATTGAGTAGACATTTGACTTTGTCTTGACTTTTTTGTTTAATTTTTTTTTCCCCCTGCATAACTGTTTTCTTTCAATGCCTAGGGAAAAATTCCAGTTTCAGTAGGTTCTGGACCAAGTCCTATCATATCAACCACCTGCTAATAATACGCTGTTCATTTGTCTGTTTCAGATGCTGACATACAGATACAATATACTATCCAGATTTTGAAAATAGGTGGCCTCCTTCAGCTTGTAATAAATCCTGTTTGGAAACAATGCATAGATAGCCTCAAAGGGAAACTTGAAGAATGGGAAAAGGCAAGCACCGCTCCATAGCCTGTACAGCCCAAGAGAGGAAGCTGTGACCACTTGCTGCACTGGAACAAAGAACACCATGCAGACATGACTGTGGGCCTGCAAGGGATCAGCTGAGGTATGCACAAAAAATATTCTTTTGTAGTACCAGCATGCTTCAGAGCACAGTACAGAGACCAGAATGCATCAGCTGTGTCAGATGTGAGCTCAGTTGATGTGAGGTGCCCTGCACAACTCATCAGTGTGTCAGTACATCCTCCTGTGCCTCTGCTGTCAGGATTTTTCTGCTACCCTGAGCTCCATATTTCAGCTACAAGCTGACAGCGTCCCTGTTCTTGTAATTTGCAGCTTTTGCCAGCATGTGGCACAAGAGACTAAAATGGACTGCCTTCCTAAAATGTCTGTACAGCTGCTGCCAAGTCTGTGCTTCAACACCATCAGGGTTGTATTCCATAAAGAGGGAAGGTTCTCCAGGCACAGTAGTGATGTACAAACACACACACACACACAGAGAGTGATTGCATATTGATCAGACTGTGTCTAGGTAATAGAAAGTGCAAGGAAAAGGATACTGAAATTCCACTTTTGCAAGCAACAAGTGATAGAGGAACTCGTGCTCATGTCAAAAAGAGTAATTATCAAGAATCAGAATCTCATGGACAGAAATGGCAGTCTTTCTGCAATCAAGCAGGAACAGTTGGTGCCATATTGAATAAGGACTCATAAATGCATAAATACATTGATACAGTTGGGCATGCAACTGTGAGAGAATGAAGGAGTTGCTGGCTTGAAACATTTTGGATGCATGTGTGTGAAGGGAAGGGCCAAGTTGGGGGCATGCTTGCTCTGGTGGGGTGATGCCCTGTCCCACACACCCTGTGTCCCCAGGCTTGTCCCAGCCTGGAAGTGGCCACCAATCCCTTGCACAGTGGGAGGCAATGCTCCACACCTGCCTCTGGAGTCCCCACCTAGGCCCAGAGTGGACAAGACAAGGGAAAAGGGAGAAAGAAAGAAAAATGAGAGCTTGAACAGGAAAAAGAGGCATAGGGGACAATGTAAGAGTCTTCTGATATGGACAAAGTTTTGGAGCTAGATTTGGTGGTTAGTTGTAATGCAGCCTGTACCAAGAACTTAAGAGAGAGAGGAAGAGAAATCATGAAAAGCCAAGAAGCTGAGATGCTGTCTAGTTCAGAAGGCAAACCAAGGAAGTTAAACACCTTCTAATATTGCATTCAGTAGTATCCATCAATGATGCTAATATTTTTTGGTTATATTTAAATATTTGTTTTATGTTCATTTTGTTGTATATTTTTACTTCATTGTTTATTGTTTACTAAATATATTAGCTATTATATGAAATGTGTAAATATCAAAATTAATTTTACAAAATGGTATTTCTGAATATTTACACAAATATTTTATACCAAAAAAAAATCCAACTATTCATGGGGTTTTTGCTATTATGTGAAATCTGAGAAAGTATAGAAAAATATATATTTCAATTTTAGTAACAATCCAAGAAATAATTTACTAATTTCTAAATTAAAAGATATTCTAAAAGTACAGAAAAGTGTATTTTTTCTCTTTAAAAGAGGTAGAGGTGTTCCATACTTTTAGAATATTTACCTCCTTGATATTTACCTGGCATCAAATGGTTAAGATTATAATTCTCACATACAAAGAACTGCTGTCAAAGACATGTTAAGCAGAACAATAATCTAAATAAATATTACTCAAATAGCCTTTCACGTGTATAACACTGCAGCAAGGAAGAGGAAGGGTGGAATCGTACTTTAATTTGAAAGTGGTAAGTGCATATTTGTGAACAAGTACTTCTTCTGTTTTTTATTTTTATGCACTTTTTTAACTACATGCCACCTACAGAAGTGTTTGTCTTCATGTTTAATACCAATACTATTATAAACAAGATTATGAGTAACTGCATCATTCAGTATTGAATATTTTGATAGAAATATAAAAATTTATGCTGCTATAAGTGTTTATATCGGTATTTTTTTCAATACAAAAATAAACTATACTGATATGTTGTATCCTCCCATAATGACTTTATCTATGATAATGGGTTTACACCACTCTAACTTTATCAGTACCTAAGTCTCTGCCATAAAATGAACTAACCAGTAATGTATTTGTCATAACTAATAATTAAATTCAAAATAGCGATAAACTTGTAGTGAAATAAATTCATAAGAGGAACAGACAATTACACATGATCTGGTATACTTTGAGGATTTTTTAATGTGCTTGGCATAAGATTCCTTTCAGTTTTTGCAAGGCACAACATGAAGTACAATCTGAATTAAAAGCATAATTTTGTAAGCATTAGTACTGCTGACACTGGCAGTAGGATCTGCCTGGTCTTGCATTAACATCTCACCTTTCCATGTAACTCTAGTTTTTAAAATAGTTTGAATTGATCACTAGAGGTTTTTTTGGTTTGGGGTTGATTGTTTGGGGTTTTTTGTTTGTTGTTTGTTTCGGTTTGTTTTGTTTTCCCCTTGTGTTTGTGTGTGTGTATATGTTGAAGACTGATTTTTCAAACTTTTTTTTAAACATTTTTTTCCATGTATTTTTATATACATTTCTTTTATTACAGAGACACCTGGTGGTCCTTGGATGTATTTACAAAACCTGTGTTTTCCTTTTTTATGGCTGGATTTGTTTTAAAGTTTGGTTTATCATTTATAATGTATCACTTATTTAGAATCTCCTATATTATGGGACTATGTAATTTGAAAATCAGACTGAGAACACTTACACATTATCCAGAATGCACTAGGTATTGACTCTCATGGCTGATCTGGGGTGTTTTTCTTGACTCTTTTCTATCAGAGCTATAAGGAAGAGAGAACAGAGCATATTACTGACTAAGTGGTGTAAAATATATATTTCTTCCAAAATTTAATTTTTACAATAATGGGTGTTTGGGTTTCATGTTTTGAGCATTCAGTTTGTGTTTTGTTTCTGATTTGGCTGTTCTAAGAGATTGAAATAATGACCAAAAATTTATGTCCGAACAAGTTTATTGTCCAGATCAGTGTGCTAGTACATAAAGGAAATGCTTTCTATACTAGAAACACTGGCAAGAACAGGACTGTGCTACTATAAGAAAGTTTTAATAGTACTTCATGCATACAGCATTTTCTAAGTAATATGCAATTACAGGTAATTACACAGTATAATAGCTAATTACATGGGATGCTGATGTTAGATCTCTTCTCACACCACTCCCAGACTGTCAGGCAGACAGCGTTGATCATGTCCTAGAGCAGGGTCTGTTGTGTTACAGCAGCTTCTCCCAGTGTCCGTGACTGTAGCTGCCCTGGCACAGCAGTCCTGACACCACGCACAGCAGGGCCCTGCTTGCACAGCTCCATCCAGCAAGTTTGTGACCTCTTTGTAACTCAGCTGGGCATGGCCACAAGCAGCTGCACTTAGGTGGACATGTGCTGTCCTCCAGCCATGGCATTCGTAACCAGCAGCTAGGTTTGGATTTCAGGTTAAAAAAAAAATGCTCCTATCCACTTTTTCCTCATAAACGTTCTGCAAAGTTTCAAATGCTAAGTATCTATATTTTAGTCATCATGGAGTTGGTGGGAGTCAAACTGATTTTTTGCTGCTGAAACACTATTCACTTCAAGAAATACAAATAATATAGGAACAATCTTAGCCAAATGTAGAATGTGCTTTTAAAGCTTTTACCTTAGTGAAACAAAATTGCTGTTGTATTTTTGTTGGTAATTATCCTTGTGGGTTTGTTGGGTTTTTTTTGTCATTCAACAGCTATCAGACCTGTGCACATGACATCATTTAATTAATGCAGTTTTTCTTTTATTTTTTTTTTAAGAAAAGTTTACAGACACTTTGAAGTAATTTTTTGCAATGCTTACATTTACACTTCAGTTGAGGTGTGGTTTTCACATCTGAATTTCTGTTATGCTTAGTGCAGTGATTTTCATCATGTTGCCACACTGTTTTGTTATAATTTGAAACTCCAAGAGAATAATGAATGCAAAAGAAATGTATGAAACTCTAGGGAGCTGTCCTCTGCAAGATTTGTATTTAGCTTTATTGTACTTTAATTTTCACCCTTCTGCTGGCTGCCACAATGCTTGCCCATCACTATTAGAACCAGAACATATTCATAGTATTTTTGGGAGATACAGAGGAAATATAAAGATTTATTCAACAGTATTTTCTTCCTAACTTGGCCACATCTTTTTATAGCAAAAATATTCAGCATATAGGAGGCAAGAACAAGAAAACAAAAGAAAATGTGCTTTAAATTAATGTTAGTTAACGTAGCTGCTGGTGTAATTTAAGTCAGAGCACATTAGTAATAGTGTGGTCGGATAAAATTAGAGTATTCATGGTGTGCAGGAGATGTTACCTGGAAAATAAAAACCTTGCAGCTTGAGTCCATAGAGAGACAGAAACTTTAAATTACATATAAAAAAAGTAATTAGTGAATTCTTAAGGACCTGATTCAGAGTGATTTGAACAAACATTACTTGTACATCCTGATGATTTTTAGACCTGGCCTAGAAAACTGAATGCATGTACTTGCAAGTATTGCTTTTTTTGACAGATAAAGATAACTGCAAAGATATAATCCTTTTGGAATTCACATCAAATTTTTTGGCAAGTTCTTCTTTAACTGATGGAACTGTGTAGAATCCAGGACCTGAGCAAGCTTCCATTACTGTCACTCACTTAATAAGGGAATGTCTCCCCATACTAAGAAATTAATGACTTATGTCTCGTATACTCTGAACCCACACTGAATGTAAAGTTAAATTAGAATGCACTTTCTCATTATGTTTTTTTCAGTTGAAAAAAAAAATGTTTCATTGTTTCTTAGCACTAGTAGAGTTGTCTTTCCCCTTTCAGACTTTTTAGTTATATCTATAGGATAGTGTTCTTAACATGATAGTGTTCCTAGAGCAAAGGTTCCCTGCTGATGACAAGGTTGCACAGCTTTTCTCGGATATCCTGATGACTGTCTGGTTGGGTGATGTCATGTAAATGATGCCACTTGAGTATCAGAAAGTTGGAAATCTAAAAGTGGAGCAGCAGCCATTCTCTAAGTGCCAGAAGTAACCAGCCTCCAGCCTCTCTCTCCAGGGGGGGCTCCATTTTCACATCTGATAAGCACAGAGTCTATCTTCACCCCCTTCATTACTGTTAGGTTCTTGAAGCTGCAGATGGAGATGATCCAGGTGTTATGGGATGTTATAAGTGACCATCATGTCTGTTAGCTCCTCGAACAGGGGCTCCTCCTGCCTGGCTACTAAGGAACATCCCAGTGTGCGTAGATAGACAAGGTTCTCTGTCCCAGGCTGGTCCTTGGCACTGTCTCTATTGACCCTTTCTCTGACCAGGTTTGTGTCTCTGTGGGCTCTTGTTGATGGTTTCCACATTTGCTCATTATTGAGTAAAGAATAATCAATGTATTGAAGGTTTTTGATCAGTCTTAGCGAAAAAGATGCTCTCCCCTTTCACGTAACCTTACACCAAACTATTTCTCATTATCTCTGATTCTGCACAGTCTAGTGACCTCCTCCTGCAGACACTGCTGGGTCACAAGAGCAGGGAGGCAAGGAGCTCAGCTTACCTTGTCCCAGTCTCAGCCAGAAGCCTCAGGCACCCCTGAAGCCAAATCTCTGCAGAGCTGAAGCTACTTCAGGAGCTCACTCTGGGTCAAGGCCTCTGCTGTGCAGGATGAGTTCCTCCAGTAGCATTTGGAAACCATGCCCTGTGGGATGTCATCAGCACGGCTGAGCACAGGAAGACGTGTCAGCAGAGCATCTGTCCCCTCCTTTCAGAGCACCCTTCTGTGCCAACTGGTGCCTCCCCAGGCAGTGCTCTGTGTCTGATGGTGCTGCTCACCAGTCACACCAGATCTGCAATAGCTGCCAAGAAGCAAATACACTGGTTATGGTGCGCTGAAGGTTACATAAGAATTCCAGTTATGGCCTAGGGACAAATGAGGTTGGTGGAGAGTGACTAGTGCCATTAAAGGAACTGAGAAGGACATCAAAGTGTTCTGGGGTAAATCATGTTCTAGTCAGCTGACATATGGTAGTACAGTCAGAAGGAGGTACTCTTGAGGTGTAGCCATTACAGAAAAGGAATTCCCTCTGCACAAATGTTCTGGATACACTGATGACCATATTTCTTTGTTTTAGGACTTCCATATAACATTTTCATTAATCAAAACAGAGCTGCTCTCTGATGATAAAGTTTTCATGTTTACCCGATTCCGTAGTTGCAGGGAATATTTCAGATTTTCAAGTCTCTTGCTTTCCTCCTTGTTCCCAAAAGGTAACAGTACATAGATTCCATAAAGAAAAATTCTTAGAAAGTCTTAAAACATTTTCTGATTTGGAGATTGGAAGTCTGAGGCACATAAGAAAAACAGTCAGGTGTCTGTGCAATACGGCTTTAAGAGATAACTCGTAACCCTGTAACAAAACCATGGCAAAAGCCAGAAATAGCACCTGAGGTGCAAAATCGCTAATTGTAAGAAGTAGTCATTTGGCTAAATCTTTGGGAAATACACTGCATTGGTAGTTGGAGCCTGGGGTGTCTTCCAGGAAAGACATAAATCTACAAAAATTATACCAAAGTCTTTTTCTTCTGTGGTGACTACACCGTCTTGAAAATAGTCACAGCATATGATCAGAGCTTACCTATACTGTATCTCATAATCAGTGACAAACACATTTGAAATATGAAAACTATATTTTCTAGTTTGAAATACTGCATTTTGCTATATATGACTTCATTCTTATCACACTGATGATGGGACATGGATATTTTGCTTGTGCAGAGTCCAGCTAATAATACTAATGTTATTTTATATAATTTTTATTTGAAAAAAAAATTAATTATGCTTGTTCAATCAAGCAGATAGCTTTAGTACCTATGGAGCTAGATTCTGGTTATTTATTTCTTACATATTGCATACAATTTATGGTGAATAATAAGATATAATAGTTTTCAGTATTAACCAATTTGCTTAGAATACACTTTTAACAATTTTGAAGTGGTTTATATGCTCAATTTAATTTCATAATTAGTGTTCAGTAAGCAAATACATAAATACGTGAGCTATTGACATAAAATGTAATAATAAGCACTTGTATTAGAACCGGGGTTTTAGTTTTATTTGATCCCACCAACCAAAGCAGTTACTATTCACAATTAACTGCATGCTCAGAATTTAAACTGGAAAGGGCATAGATACCATTTTCCAATTATATAAAGGATAAATGGACTGAAGGAAACAACTATAAGTAAAAGCAAAGGGAAAAAAGTTCAGATTTCTTTTATTTAAATAATTTTGTTGTTGTTGTTATCCTGATACTGTGAAAAAAATCTCATTTTTTCCCTCACATGTGCAGAAAATTATGTCAATGAGACTATGCAACACCTGCAGGAAGAATTGGGACAAAATGTAATTACAGTTGTTACATCACTTCCTTAGTCTGTTTTTGGCAACTCCGCAGTTAAAATTTCCAACAGTTAAAATGGAAAATGATTTTGCAGTTTTGGGGTAAGGTGTCATCAGATTAAATGTGAGTAAAAATAACTTCATAGTACTGACCACTGTAGTTTTAGTTCCTATAGATCTCATCAACCACACAAGAATAAACCCACTTAGTTCATGCAAGTTTATGTCACTATGCATATGACTGCCACTCTTCTTGAATTGAATAGGTTAATTTGTTACTCTAGGTCTGCACCAAATACCTATGTGCTTTCTTTTTTCTTCTGATGGAGGGGGTTAATATATGTGCTGAAGCATGGGCTGTAATATGCTTGCGTGGTTAAAAAAAAAATAATAAAAACAATATTGTATTGTTTTAGATGGACATACAAACACATTTTTATTTTTTTGCCATGGTTCTGACATTTTTTGCTTCTTCAAGGGCCCTTTCACAAAGAGGGTGATTAATTCCCAGGGTTCCTTTTGTCTTTGGTGAAATAGTTTCTAAATTGTGGATAATAGCAAACATCTGCAGAGCTCTATTTGTAGAGCCAACAGGATGCAAGTAGATTGTGGGGTGCTAATGCAATAGCTGTGATAAAAAACAGACACTGTATTAAAGAAAACCAGCCTCTTGGGCTGGTAACTATTATGATTTTCTGTATAACATCTCTCTGTATAATTTCCACTTGAGGACGGTTGTCCTCTTTTGAAAGAGAGTCACTGCATTATGTTATGCAGAGCTTAAGCCACGTCCCATCTTACCTGCAGGACATCTTTCCCTGGTTGCAGACGTGCTGGAGAGGTGAACAGTGTGCTGCCAGGGCATGCAGCGACAGCCCAAGCCTCTGAGACTGAAACACCAAGGGAGAGACCCTCATGCCACTGTGAGGGCTGGTGGGGCAGGGGGGGCTCCTTGTGGGGGTCTGTAAGGGCAGGGCATGTCAGCCAGTGCCTGTCCCACTGCCCTGTCCCACTGAGAACCTCCTTGGACCCACGGGTGGGCTGAGCAGGGCTGTGGGAGGTGGGGAGCAGCCCTGATGCTTTGAGTAGGATTGTTCTGTGTGAGTAGAAGGATACAACAGAACCACCAGAGATGATTCTCTGTATTTGAAACATTCATCTATGGACTGGATTTTCTGTCACTAAACATCCAGTGCTGCACTGTGATGGCCTTTGCTCTGTCCTAGCTTTGTCATCTTCTGTTGGCTTGAGATTGGAGGTGTAAAATTAGGATTTATCTTTTCCTATGGTTCAAAAATTAAGATTTGTTTTCCTTTGATGTAATCTGAAGGTATTAAATATCATCTGTCCCTTTTAGAGTTTGAGACAAACATGCAAAAATTCAGCATTTGCTAGACAAGAGTTTTAACAGCAATCTAGACAGATTTTTAGGTTTCCAGCCTCATGTAGTTGACAAAAAAATAATTACAGAAGAATTTTCTAAATGCTGTCTCAAACTACCAACATAACATACTCATCAGAAAAACACCTGCACAAGATACAGAATTAGTTAGACCGTAGACATGAATAAAATATTACTGTTTTACATATCTGGATGTGCACAAAAATGACACACAGCTGGACACCAGGCTGAGGCCCCTAAGAAAAGCTTTCTCAGCCTATTTTTTACAGCCTGTGTAGAAAACAGCCGTGTTCCCAGATGTATTTTTGAGGTTAGATCTGTGATATCCCCTCCAGAATAATGGCCAGAATCTTTATAATGAACAGCGTAGCTTATGCCTTAGCTTTCCAGCATCCCACTGATTTTCACAGAACTCTATGTCCTCCTTCCAAGCTTTGAAGCTGCAAAAGAAAGTAATGTTTTGTTGGCTGGTGAACCAGTCTGTCAACATCTTGGGATTGTAAATTACAGCATGCTTGCTATGGTTTGCTTGGATTGGCAGAAACTAGTTGTACACATGTCGGCATCCTGTGATTATTAGCAGCAGCAGAAACTGGAAGAGCTAACATAATATGGGAGTAAATGAGATAGCTGCTAAAAATGTTTTTGAGGGTTGTTGTTATCCTGTTCTGATTCTTCCGTTCATGTGAGAAATTATTCTGCTTTTATTGACCTGAAAACATTATGTTCTGGCAGGCAATCATACAGTCTTGATTGAATTTCAAGGATAAAAGGACCCTCCCAGCATTTTTACTTATAGTCTTTCAAATTTATTTGCTTGTTTTGGCATTTGCTTTTTCTCCTATATCTGAGATTTGGGTTTCTGCACATTTTTTAAAGATTTTAATCTGACAGCGCCTAGAAGTCTGAATTCCATATCATCTGTCATTTACTTCCTGTGTAACATAGATTATATACATTTACTTCATCTGCAAAGGCACAGAAAATATTATTATCATAAGGTTGTTATGGGATTTAATATTTGTAAAGGCTGCTCTAATCCCTTCCACTGAGATATCTCATGAGAGAAAATTTATGCTGTTCAGAACATAAGCTCTGAAGAATATGAACATATAAACCAAACATCTAATTAAAAAGTGCACTACAAGAATATTTACATTTGCTTTGAGTTAAATAAATCAGTATTGTTGTAGATGCTCCGTGCATTAGACCAATGTCCATCTGAAAAAGAGTATTAAGTATTTACATAGTGAAAGGGGAATGTGGAAAAATTGACACATTATATGAAAAAAGATTTTTTAAAATTTCTGTCATTCTTTTATCCCAGATATTGCATTTTCCCTGATACCACTGTTTATTAAGTACATTTTGACTTTTGGTTTTTTTTTGTATTTCTAATAACATCTGTCTTTATAAGTATAGTTTTATCATTAAACCTCATAATACAATATGGACAAATTAGAAATATCCATGAACATCAAAGAAAATGTGAGAGATGGGTGGCCCATGGAAAATACGGAGTAGGATTTAAAGGACAGACTTTAATAACCTGCTATGGCAGAGACGTTCCTTGTGAGAAGTCACAGTCACTGTGTTTTATGATCTCAGTTTCAACAAAAGGAAACAATGTGCTAACATTAATTTGCAAGAATTTAGATACTCTCAGAATCTCATGTTTCCACCTACCTGCTGGAATTTCTTAACAGGATTTCATCAGAATGGTATGTGAATCACTTCATGCTGATTTAGATGTATTTTATTACCTTCTTACATTGAGAACACAGGTGACAGTAACTGAAAATTAGTTTCTGTGTGGATTCTTCCGTAGTGTTGTTAGGTGGCTTTTCAAAAATTCAGTGTTCTGTGTATAGCATGCCTTATATTTTAATGGAACACCCACACCAAATCCAAATAGATAAAAATGTGTTTCAGCAAAATGTTTTTTCACTGAGAAAAACAAACAAAAAAACTGTTGATGCAAAAGTTTTGTCTTCAATTTATATGTCATAAGACAAGAGAAAAGGGGGCTTAAATTCTAAAAATTATATTACCTTGAACATTTATAAAATATCTTTACTTTTTCGTCACTAACTTAGAATTTTGAGATGGCTACATAAGGACATTGAGTGCTCTCACTTTATCCTTTCTGAATTTGTGCTCTGTATTTTTACATTTGATAGAAATTTCCAGATAATAATTGCTTTTTAGTTTAATTTTTCATTGCACAGGAAAAGGTTTTGCTAACTATACAATAGCCACAACATTCTTCCTTAGATTCCGTAAAACCCTCTTTCTTCACTTCAGTTGGGCAGCTTTCACCATGAGACTCCAGCAAGATACAGCTGAGGGGTATGAAGGGATTTTTCGTTGGAGAATACATGTGACAGCAGGCTAGAAGTAGTAAGCTCCTAGGTTAGGTGTTTGCAACCCTTCTGCAAACAGCTGAGTCCTCTTAGACTAGATAAGCTGGTTTTTGGGGAAGGGCCAGGTTTCTCCAAACAGACCAACCTGTCCTGCTGCTGCTTCTGTTGCTGCTGCTGGGTTATTGTCTTCCAGTTCCCTGGAGCTGGCAGGAGGTGAAGGTCTTACAGCTCTACTCTGTGCTTTAGAGTCCTGGAGCCGGTAGTTGTTGCTGCTCCAACTGTTGCACTTCCATCTGTTTTTACTTTCCATATCTTGCTTATTTTAGTTCCCCTGCTTTCTCACACCTCAACAAGAATTTTCTCAGTGAACCAGAGCCAAGGTTAGGCAGAGGGGCTGCATAAACCAGGGACAGCTGAGCCCTGCATCAGAGAATCACACAGCTACTGATGAGGAAAGTTATTGTGGGAAAAGTACTGGTATAGAAGCCAAGAAGGCAGTGAAACAAAAAGTCAAAGTCAGAGAGGGAGAAAAAAGGCTAAAGAAAATAGTATAAGTTTTTAAGACACAGGATTCATCATATGAGTATAATCTATTCAAAGTCTAGCTTGGAATTTCATGTCCCTGAATGCAGGTATGAAGTCACGACCAAGTATCAAGGTATGATAAATGAAAGGTAATTGTCAAAGGTAACAAAGACCAAGAATATATTTTTAATATATTTTAAATATATTTAATATATTTTTATCCTGTATACAAGTAAGTTGATTTCTGTAATACAGTTTTGGTTTATATTAATTTGTTTTAAAATATCCAATATTAACTGAATTGGAAAAAAAATACAATATTGTACTGATGCTTTGGGAAGGCTGTCCTGAAACAGTGACTGGACAGAGCTAGAGAATAAAGTAGGTATTTATTGAAAGGCCTCTAGGATACACCTTGGGCAGCACAAGGGCCTGACCAGGGCTACACCCAAGTAGGACTTAGAATGGTCACAAACTGGCCAACTGGTCACAAGGTCTCACCCTTTTATAAGTTTTGGTCCATTTGCATATTGGGGTTTAATTGTCCAATTACAGCTTCAGATTGTGAGATCCCATCCTTGTTTCTCCGTTGTTTATGCTTTTAGCCTGAAAGTCATCCTTGGTCTTCAGCAGAAAAAGGATTTGTCTACCTACTCTGTGAAGAGAGCTTACTAGCACTTAATATGAGGCTCAGAATTACATCCCTAGGCAGCACAGAATCTGAAAACATGAAAATTAAAACTTAAGGTCACCAGTCCCAGTCTCATCTTTTATATGATCATACATTAAAAGTGAGTTTGATACCATAGTCTGACCCATTATGTATAAAGTACAGTGTTTCCTTTTCCACAGAAAAGAAAAACATTGTTACTAATTTTTAAGTCTGGTAAACATAATTATGGATAAATAAGTTATCAAGTTACTTAACAGTTCATCAAAATTTATTTGGTATCCTCCATTTAAAACAGGTTATTCTTAAGCTGAAGTGCTTATACCATTGTCTCAGCTTCACTGATCAGCTCCAATCAGGACTCTCTTAACCATAAAAATTATTGATATAACTGATATAGGAGCTGATGTAATCTTTTCCCATGCAGGAGCCACACAGAGTCAATTTGAAACACAAATTGCTTCTAACTACATGGAAATATCCATGAACATCCCTCCCAGAATACAGCTGAAAACACCAATATGTTCAAGTCCAGCCTTCAAATGGTGACAGATGTTTTTCACATGGCTGGAAATGTTGGCACATGTCCTGATTTGTCCCAGAACATTTTTTATGCTGAGTCAGTATTATTGAGAAATAAAAAAAAAAATCCATTTACAACATTTTTCTCTTTATATTTTGCCATGGTGACAAAAGCTGTCATTTTTGTGTAACTATAACCAAGATTTCTTTGTCAGAATCTGAAACTGTAGTTTCATACCTTCTTGGATTTATAAAAAAATATTTCAGCAGCACAATTGCTGTTTCAGAAGCAAGTATTTCATAAAGAGCATTTGGTCACATCAGAAGAAGAAAATAAAGATAAATGGATAGGAAAATAGCTATTTTAAATATTCAATAAACAGCAATACAAATACAAAATTATTCTCAAAAATTCTACTTGTTTCCATAACTCAATACAATTCAGTTTTGTAAGGTTGCAAATTATTTGTGTCATAGTGTATACATTATTTGTGTAGGTAGTTAGTATTTTGTGATAGACATTTTTGTAATGCTGGAAAAATAGTAATATTTTTTAGCAAGTTTTTGAAGGTATGTTGCATCTCCCAAGGATCTTCTTTCATGTATTTAGATAATAATGCATTTAACAAGGCTTTGATGAGTGCTTGAACAGAACATCTAATCAGAATATGTATTAAAATGCAAAATTTTTCAGTGTCTTCAAACATTAAAATACTGTACTTAGGTAAAGTAGCAACAAATTATCATCACTTCTTTTCTAGTTGCAGTTGCTGGTGCTGGTTGACAGTAATTCCTTTGTAGCAAAAACATTTGCATGATCATAATACTTTCTGCTTTTTAGACTCAGGAATTAAAAGGTTTCTATGTTCTTTCTGAGTAATTTTTATCTAGTCTTCCTCTGGCACAGAAAATATTTTATTTTAGTCAAATATAACTCTCATGAAATGTTACATGCTAGCAAACAATATTAGTACAAATAAACTGTGCTCAGCCCTTTATGGAAAAAAAAAGCCATGGAATGAACTTTAGGAGAGGAAATTTTGTTATGTATCTCCTCGGTTTCATCTAAACATTGCACAAGTCAGAGAGAACAAAGGGGATGTATTAAGTGACTGGAAGAGGATTGGAATAAAGTAATTTTCCACCTTTGTGGAGAAATCTAGAGCTCTAGTACAAGGTACTTGAGCCAGGCACCTTTGGCATTTTTTCCCTTACAGAAAGGATCTTCAATTGGCTGAGTGTCCTCACAGCTGCCCAGGGAGACCAGCAGCAGGAAATGCAGTAAAAGCTAATACGAATGCAGGTGTCCTCACTCAACATGACACTCAGACCTCCACAGCATTATAATCTGCTGGAAGTAGGTTTTTTCCAGTTTCTCTATCCTGCTTGCTAACTAAACCTGTATTTTTCAGGTATTGCTCAGAATTTCAAGATGTGGAAGATAATAATTTTTCAAATCAGATTAAATTGGAATTTATAAAGTTGGAAAATACCTCTAAGATCATCAAATCCAACAAATAACCTGACACCACTGTGTTCACTACTAAACCATATTCCCAGGTGCAACATAGAATGACATAATATCCTGAGTTGGAAGGAACCCACAAGGATTATTGATACATTTACATATTCATACACTGTTTGAACACATCTAGGGGTGGTGATTGCACCACTTTCTTGGCAGCCTGTTCCAGTGCCTGACCACCCTTTCAGTGAAGAAATTTTTTCTTAATAGTCTATCTAAACCTCCCCTGGTGCAACTTGAGGTCATTTCCTCTGGTCCTGTCACTTGTTTATTAGGAGAAACAACCAACCCCCACCACCTTAAGGCAGTTGTAGAGAGGGATAAGGTCTTCCCTGAGCCTCCATTTCTCCAAGAAATGACCTCAGCTCCCTCAGCCACACCTCATAGGACTTACCCTTCAAGAACTTCATTGCCCTTCCTTGTTCTATATGATGTTAAAACTGGAAAAATCAATAACTAAAGACAATAATAATTAATAACAATTTAATTTAGATTTATAAAGCAGAATTTATTATTTATTAGCCAGATCTCAGTTTACATAAAGAAAAGTTTAAAGCCAAAATCATTTAGGAGATTTTCAGTCACCTGAGGTCATGTGTCTCCTCTTGGAATCTAGCACTTGCTAAAGCCAATAAGGAAGAAAAAAATCACTTCAAAGATGATTTTATTATATCCTGAGTGTTTTCTTGACTATGAAAGCCTATTGATTTCAGGTTTATGAACCTTTTTTATTCATTTGTCTTATCTCTGCCTTATAATACTATATATTCTCCTTTTATTTATACATACAACTTTCAGGAATGGTAATCAGCAGGCAGTGGATTTCATATCTTTTTTCAGTGAATATCACCTTATTGTCTAATTTATATTTTCATAGAAATTAAAATACTTTGTAGCCCAACTATAACATTATTTTTAACAAAAATATGCCTACAGTCATATAGATGAGTGTGGGATTTTTTTCCTACAGTAAAGAGATAATTTTGTCTCAAAAGACATAGCACAACCCTGCATTTAACTGTGAGTAAAGACCACGTCAAAACCACACATAAGTTAAACTAAACAAATTTAAGTTCTTCAGGCTGACCTCAGTGGTTTGAATCAGCCACAGATTTAAAGAAAAAAAACAACATAAAAAACATGTGCAGATGAAAAACAAAATGGAAAAAGAAGTTTTATTTCTTAAATCTGTTCTTTTAGTCATGGGACTGTTGACAACTAGATCACTCACATTCAGGTTTGCCAACAGATATACTTAGCTGAAGGCAAATTTTTACCACTTACATTCCTTATTGCCAGAGGAATGAAAGCAAATACTGACAAATTTAACAGCAAGCAGCACTGGGGTTTTTTTTCTTAAGAAAAATGTTATTATATCTGGTGTTCTGAAAGCAAAATTATAATTGTTTTACTGAACACTATATAAATCAGACAAAATTATCACTTACTTGAAGTTTCTTGTTTTGCTTATTTGAAAAATCAAAAGACAATTTCCATCTCACTTGGTCCTGTCATTCCTTCACAACACTGTCTACATTTCATCTGCTTCAGCAAAAGAAAGATAAATAAGATAAACTGTCACAAAATCTTTTTGTTGTAGTAATCTAAATTGTTACAATACAATAATTTATCAAAATACCAGAAAAGTATAACATTGGGGTTTTTTGGTTTAAAAACTGCTTGTGTTTTCTTTTCTTACCACCTTTCTCTCTTTATTAGCTCTCTGGCAGGTGAGCAGAGAGAAGAAAAACAATTGAGCAGGAAAGTGCAATATAGAAGCTGTATATTCAATATTTCTTAGTCTTTGAGATATATCACAAGCAACCATTTTATACAGATCCTTTGACCTTGCTAGATAAAAATCTCTAGGTGTACAGATAGGATTACAGATCTCCTTGAGCGCTTCTGTAAGTCTTTTTGTAATTAATTTAAATTACTAACATTTTTCAAGGCTATATTACCCGCAAAACTTTACCTATAATTTAAAGTTCTAATGCAAGATAAAGTGATACTTGGTTAAGACAATCACTCACAAGGATGTTGGCCTTAGCCCAACACTGGCAGGTGAAAAGCCGATCACTGTTCAGGTATGAGCAGCCTTAACTTTCAGTCCCTATTTGCAGAACAGTGGAACTCAAGACTCTAAGAGATTCAAGGCTTACCACTCTGATAGGCTGATGGAAGGCACTACCCATATATAAAATTAAATTTCTCAGTAATCTAAATATACTTGAGTTAATATTGTATTAGTTTATAGATATTTTCTGTTTCTAATTTTATGTCTAAATTGGCCTGCATATTTTTTCTTCTTGCAAATTCATATTTTTTAAGCATGTTTTTCATTATCAACACAGTTTTTAGTGATTATTAAAACTGAGTCATCATAGCTAAACTAGGAGGGGTATAGAGCAGAACTCCTTTCGTGTTAGGAAATTAAATCTTTCAAATCTAGGCAATGGGTGGAGTGGAGATTTAACAGAACAAGAAATGGAAAAGTCTCAGAAAAGAACAATTTCTGACAGGATGCTTGCACTGTAAGACAAAACTATTTTTCTTACATTATATGTAAAGATGCTGCTGTAAGAGTGAAGGGATCCTTACTTATAGATATT
>WEIU01007591.1:31118-43655 GCA_013389925.1 Aegithalos caudatus
CGGGGTTGGTTTGCTTTAGTTTTCCCTCCTGCACACAAAATTTCCATATATTATTCTCATCTTCATTTAATTGTCACATATATTTGAGTAAGGGATTAAGTTAGTAATATTTTATATTTAACTTTGTAGCTGCTCACATTATCTGTCTGAATTGCATTAATGAATGGAGTTTCTGCAGAATGGTTTTTATTCTGTGTCTCTTTTTCTCTGCCCTTTTCTTCTCATTCAAAGAAATGCTAGCCATCAACTTGGGTCAAGTTAAACAGTGCAGAATATATTTCTTTGGCTTATCTATGACAGGATCTTGGATATTGGGAAAGTTCATCCTTTCATTTCTGCTGGGCATTCCTGTGCTTAAGTATGATGGAAGGTCACTAAGAATAGAAAGAGAGAATTAGATTAGGCAGAATACATTAGAGAGAGGATAATCTGAAGCAGTACAAAATTGTGCTGAGCAGTTTGCTAAATTGTCAGAAAATGTGAAGAAGTTAAGCTTAAAATAAGGTACTAAGAGAGAGAGTAAATATGTTGTAATGTAAAAACATCAACCTTAGTATTTATTTTAAAAATGATGGATACTTAAGCCCCTGACAAAACCAGAGCACAGGTAATAAGCAGTGTTCTTTAAAAGCAGTTTCTGTAAAACAGCTGTGCAACAACATGTCCATAGTCACATTATGAAAAACAAAGCTTAAACTGAACTCAGGTTTCTCATTGATATGTTCCCATTGAACATAACCATTCAAAATAAAATTCAGTCAATTCAGTAGTAATCTTCCCTGTGAAATGGATATACTTTTCAGGCTAACCCGTAGCACTCCCTTGCATATGTGTTAACTTTAGGGCTCTCAAGGGTAGTTAGGATAGCTTTATTTACCAATTGGCTCCTCATTACTGAGGTATTATGTGGGAAGTTTTTTTTTTAGAATAGATGAACTGCAAAAAGTGTGAGTTATCTTAGGGGCATGATATTTGTGACAATCTTGACCCTTAGATGTGTCATTCATCTTCATGGGCCTTCCTCTGTTGAGACCATTGCTGACAGGTAAAGTTCGAAATATTAGTAAGTATGTCTTTGAGATTGTATGGAAAGAACCAACAAAATTGTGCATTGTACTTAAATAAGAGGGTCTTTTAAATGATAAAAAAATATTGGGATCTTTAGATGAATGTCAACTCTCTTTTACAACCTCTTCTAGTTCATGCAGCCTACTTGCAACCTATGAGTACATCCACAAATACTGTTCCTGCTGTCATAGCTGAAAGTGATTTGCACCACAATTTTAATTCAAGACATCTGCCTGACACTCTGCCCAGACCAATGCTTTTTTTTTTTCCCCCTCCCAATGGTCTTCAGTGATACTGTTGAAAGTAGATGTGTGACTCTTTTTTGTACTTTCTTATGTTGTATACAATAGTCTTAGGTGATTAATAGTGTTTGTTTTGAAGATGTGATTAATTTTCCTTATAATATAAATTACAATATATTTTTTTCTACATATAAATGTGTTCTGAGTTCCAATTTCCATTTAATCTTGGCTAAGGACAACTGTCCTAATCTAGATAATCACAGGAATATATAAAAAGATCTTAAATACATTCTTGCTGTTTATGGTCTCTTTGACTGCTGTTGACCTATAAGTAGTACTAAGACACTAATTTTCAGCATCTGTATGCTGGTGATGTTCATCTTCGTTTTGGACTACAGGAAAAAATCAGAAACACATCTTTCTTCAGATGTTATTTATAATCTGATGGTTCAATGTCCTAGTTATTATAGCTTCTTTTCTGAAGTAGATACAGATGAAGTCCAGATATTTAAACTTAAATAAAAACATTCTTTTGATTAATAACATAGAAGCTTCCATACTGCCAAATTCTGTCACTTAAAGTGCTGAAGATACAAGATATTTTCGTTATTGAGAATGCCAGCCTTAAAGACAGTGTTACATGTAAAAGTGAGTAAACCACTACTTTTTAACTCAGTAACTCTTTTTAGAGTGATTAGGGTTTTTGTGGCAGTCACTGTTGCTGTTTGCATACTGAGTGCCAGCAGTAATGCTACCCTAGTAAAAGGAATAACTACTTTTAGATCAGAAAGGAAAATTATGAATGTTCATTTACTACAAAAAATTGCAACTTTTTTTTTTCCAGAATGGGATAGGCAGTGTTTGTAGTACTAATTTAGACATCTTTCTTGCTTCAGGTATGGTCTGATAACACGCTAGTTAAATCACACTGCTGTTATAATCTTTTCTGCAGAGCCAGGGGTATTCTTGTGGAAGACACTGTTATTCTTAGGATATAGAAGAGGGGGGAAAGAAAAAGTTGTTTCTAATACTTATTAATATTTCTCACATTCTAAGGATACAAAGTAGCATCTCATCCAGCAGCATTTCCAACATGATGCTGGGAGATACATACGCTTTTTATACACCTCATTGCAGTATTTGTCAACTTTTAATGAAAAAAACCCCATTTGTTTTATAATTAGTATTATAAAATAATAATTATAAAAAAGGAGGAAAAATTGCAAAACCTAAGCTTATGAAAGCCTCATCAAGAAATATATACCCCCTAAAACTGGTGAACTGAAAAATCATGCTGTGCAAATTACTGTCAATAGTCTGTCCCTTCTTTGTACCCACCTATGCAAGTCATTCTAATCAGTGCATTTTTGTACAAATCTAGATACCACGTAAGCATCACACCTGTGTGCAATTAATAGAAGAATTGGCAGGGTAACCTCTCCCTTACATTCAGGTTACAGTGAAGAGCAGGAATAACCATATATTTTTGTTTAATTCATTTTAGTTTTTTATATTGAAATATCTAGAAGCATTTTTTTCTTTCATTAAAAAAGACATTTCTTAATTTGTTCTTAATTTAATTTCTTTTTTAAATTCTTCTGAACTATTTTGCTGCTATTTCAACATTACACTATTTCTACATTAAACTGTATCCATAAATATAAATGATGAACTTTTTCCATCAGATGTACCAGAAATTTATAGTGATATTTTCATTGAGACTTTACTTGGAAACTATTTTTCTGAGTTATTTATAAAATATGGAAAGGGTAAACACTATGTAGGCATTCAGTAGAAAGTAATATGTATATCACAAAGGGAGATCAATTGTTGTCTTTTTACTTTGATTTCTCATTTTGAAACTGCTGGAGTGTCATACTCTTGCAAGTTCTGTAACTTCTTTTAAAAGTCATAGACTAGTTTGGGTTGGAAGGGACATTCAAAGGCCATCTAGTCTAACCTCCCCCTCACAATAAGAAGGGAAATCTTCAAATAGATCAGTTGACTCAGAGCTCCACCTAA
This sequence comes from Aegithalos caudatus, assembly GCA_013389925.1. Classification (NCBI taxonomy): domain Eukaryota; kingdom Metazoa; phylum Chordata; class Aves; order Passeriformes; family Aegithalidae; genus Aegithalos; species Aegithalos caudatus. The sequence continues at coordinate 34,451 of WEIU01007591.1, forward strand.
GCTGACCTTGAAGGTATCCACTACCTCTCCAGGCACTCTGTTCCAGTGTTTCATCACTCTTAGTACAAAAGCATAACCCCTCTTTCTTACATCTAATCTAAATTGATCTTTCTTCAGTTTCAAACCATTGCCCCTTACTCTACCCTTGTAAAAGCAAACATCAGTTGGTAGGAGATGCCTGGAATAAAATCAGGAACAGACAAAATACCTGAAGTGTCTAGTCTTGATTTTATTTTTTTTCTTCTTAACCAGAAAACACTGAAATTCTCTTACCATGTGGAAATAACTTCCAGTGAAGAGGAATCTTCAAATTTAGAGCCTATTTTTATAACCCACTCTACTAATATTTCTTGTTGAACATCAGTAGTAGTTCTGCTAAACTGAGGCTTTTTGAAGTATACTTATATATAATAAGCAATTCATTTTCAGGTGCTATATGTTAATTTTCACTAAAGAGTGTAATGAACAACAGAAAGTGAAGCTTATATTTGCCGAGAATCTTTAAGCATGTAAGTAATTTTACCACAACTTTGCTTACCACAACTTTGCTACCCCAAAATGTGCTGAAAAGTATTAATAGGCCAACCTGTCAAATGTAATACATTGTTATTTCCTGTTTCACTTCTAATAAGCAAAGAAGTTCAATCAGCAGCATAGATCTGTACAAGATAAATCGTCTACATTTGTCTGCTATCACTGTTTGCACTTGTGAATCAAATTAACTTGCAGAGGCAAAGTCAGAACTGAAACCTTACAAGCTGAGCAAAGTATGAACCCTAGATAAGCTTCTTCTTGTTATGCTTTATCACTGTGCTGAAATAAAAATAAGATTTTTTTTTTAAAGTCGTTGCTGTTTGATGTTGCTTTTAAGTTTTATGATCTGTTTTAAAGTTACTTAGCTAGGAGTGAGGTGTTACATGCATAGATAGTTTTATTCATGAAGTCTTGCCTGCATGTAGCCTTTTCAGGTGGATTGACTCTGGCAGGGCACTAGGTGCCAACCAAAGCCTGTGTATCATACCCTTTTCCACTGGACAGGGGATAGAAGATACAAGGAAAGGCTCATGAATTAAGGACAGGAAGAGATCACTCAGCAATTGCCATCAGGGTAAAAGAGTCTCAGGGAAATTATTTTCATTTCTTACCAACCAAATCAGACTAGGGTAATAAGAAGTGAAACTAAATTTTAAAAACACCTTCTCCCCCACCCCTCCCTTCTTCTCAGGATTAACTTTATTCTTGAATTCTTCCCCCTGGCAGTGCAGGGAGACATGAAATGGGGGCTGTGCTCAGTTCACCATACATTTTCTCTGCTGTTCCTTCCTTCTCAGGAGGAGGACTCCTCACATTCTTTGGACTCCTCACACTCTTCTCTGTCTCCAATATGGGGTCCCTCCCATGGGAGACTAACCTCCATGAAGTTTTTCATGAGTCCTTCCCATGACCTGCGACTCTTGAGAAATTGCTCCAGTGTCAGTCCTTTCTACATGGTGCGAGTCCTTCAGGAACAGGCTGCTCCAGTGTGGGTCCCCTGGGGGATCACAAATCCTACCAGCAAACCTGCTCCAGCACGGGCTCCTCTCTCCCCAGGGCCACAGGTCCTGCCAGCATCCTGGCCCACTTCAGGCTTTCCACAGTGTCCTAGCCTCCCTCGCGGATCCACCTACTCCAGGATTGGGTCCTCCACAGTCTAGAGGTGGATCTGTGGTCCACCATGGAGCTTGGCGAGCTGCTGGGGCACAGCTTGCTTACCATGGCCTGCACCACAGGCTTTGGGGGAGACTCTGATTTAGTGATAGGAACACCTCCCTCCTGCTGACCTTTGTGTCTGCAGGGCTGTTTCTCTCACATATTCTCACTCTTCAGGTGCAATTGCTGTTGTGCAGGGTGGGGTTTTTTCCCTTTAACCACATTATCCCAGAAGCGCATCCCCTTCACAGATGGGCTCGGCCTTAGCCAGCATTAGGTCCAGCTTGGGTCTGGGTGAGGTTTCTGACAGCTTCTAAAAGAAGCCATCCCGATAGGGCTCCTCTCCATATATACACTACCTGAACCTTGTCAAAACAAAGCTTTCCTGAGATCACTTGTTTAGAATGTGTTAGAACATAAAAGAAAATGGTAGAAGGTTATCCCTTTATTGCATTTCTAATTTTGGAGATATTCTAGGAAATAATTACCCTATGCCTTTTTCCTAGACTGTCTATCAAATGGAACCACGGTGTGTTTTCCCACCCTGTACATGAGATTTGGTGGTGTCTCAGTTTTGGTCATTTTGTTTGATTGACTTATCTCTTCCTAACTATTTATATCTTCACAGGTTTGCTTTTTTTGTTATATAAGTCTGGGCTTTGCTAATTCTGATGTAGAGATGAGAATCAAAATTGACTTTTTTTGCCTCTATTTTCTCTGTCTTCATGCCTTGAAGGTACCCTCTACATCAAGTTGTCTTCTGTGTGTCCCTTTCACCTAAGGGAGCATGTCTGGGCTGAGGTACAGTAAAGAATGACCTCCTATTCTTATAAATCCAAATGAAATGTGATGTTTATTGTTTCTCTTGGATGAAATTGTGTGGAATAGTATGAAATAATAAGATTCAAAATGACTTCTATCAATAAAAAAAGAACTGGCATAAGTATGTGTTTTTTTAGAATACTTGAGGAAGCCCAATTTCAAAAGGTTACAATTTTAGTGCTTCATACCCCTCTCTATTTTCCAGTTTCAATAGAAGGAATGTTCTTTTTTATTGCCATTTGTATTTGAAGTGCTTTATTGTTTTTGGCTTGAATGATAATTTCTTATATCTGCTAAGGAAATTGCATCAATACAGTAAGTATTGTAAACTTCCATGTTTTGAGAAAGATTTGCTCTAACTTTCCTCTGAGACAAATTATTTAATCTTCTTCATTGGCTCAGTGATCCTGAAAAGGATCAGGCCTTTTCCTTTGTGACCTCCAAAGGGATGAGTCTTGACATTTAAAAATTCAAAATTTGGCTTTCATGTTTTCTTAATGTTTCTCTATAGGTTTTGTAAAAAGCAGGTCAGGCATGCTGCCAAAATTCAAATGCACTCAGAGTGAAGGGAGTCTATCCTGCCCTAATCAAGAGTGCAACAGCACTACTAATTGACAACTAAGGCCATACATGAAAACATATGTTCTAGATTATTGATGCTGTCTATAGGCTTTATCATTCTTTCTCAGTACAATTTTATTACAAATATTACAACCAGAGTTGCTCATCATTCCCTTGATGAGCATATATGAATGTTCTTAGTATGACAACTAAGAATTGTTTACATACGTGGAGACTTCTAGGAAGACAATTCTGCTCCATATGTGAAGGTCATGTGTTAGCAACCTTGCATATTGGCAGCATCTGTTCTGCAGTTATTGCAGTGACACAGCATCAAGGTAAATGGTCAGTCTCAAGGTAAATGAGACTAAAACCCAAAAATATATTTGCAAATAAAGATACAAAAATAGCGTGGTAACTTCCCAATTTTACTGTAATTTTTTTAGTTAAATTTGCATGCAGTTTTAACAATGGTATAAAATTGAGATTCCTCCAAGAATTGCTGATTATAATGGAATGAAACAGAAGAGAAGCTGAGGGGTTTTTATAGACTTTGTACTTACTATTTATTGGTCTATTTTACATAATTCTTTTTTGTGCCTTTTTCAATTGAAGAGTAGAGTTTTCCTTCCCAAAAGGTACTTAAATGACACTTCCAGGAGTACTAACTCCTTCACATGCTATAATGACACTTTTTTGTTGTTGTTGTTTATTTATTTTTGAATGATAAATCCTCTGTTACATAACTTCAATAGGGAAGACATTTTCAGTTGTGACCAAAGTTCCTTCCTTTCAGACAAAGTAAATGTGCATCAATTTCTTTAGAAACCATGAATTTGTTTAAATATGGGCAATGGAACAGCCTCCTTGGACGCACTCAGAGATTGTTGCAAGTTAAGAATGGTGGAAAATGAATGGGAAATCTCATGAATGGGTTGAAATGTGAGTAGGTAGAGGCTTAAGTTATGTTGTGTATATAACTTGATTTCTTAAAATATGAAGCAATTTCCCTCAGTAGCAGTAATGGAATGTAGCCAGAGAGTGTTCTAGTGGGAGATGGGATCTATTTAGTTGCTAAAGAAGCCATGCAAGATGCATAATGTAGCTGTTGCCTTATTTTGTTGTTTGGATTTGGGTTTTGTTGGGCTGGGTATTTTGTGTGTGTGTGTTTTTAATTTGATGCATACTTTTGGTTTTGTTTTGTTGTGGTGTTAGATTTGGGGTTTTTTGCTTCAGTTTGAGGGGCTTTTGTGTGGAGTCATATTTTTTGCCTTGGATTTTGGGATTTGTGCTTTGGTTTGGCTTTTGCTTGGTTTGTTTTGGTTTGGGTTTTTAACAGAAATGTATAGAGAGATTTTTTTTTTTAACCTATTTTACTTATATCTTTTGGAAGACAATGTCTTTTGTCTCCTGCCAGTGGAATAGATTTTGAGTCACAGAAGAGTGGGAGGATTTGCTAGTTCATTTCCCTACAGTAATTTAAAAAAAATAAATTTGAAAGTCCTAGTGTCAGACAAGAGAGGAGTCATGCAGCTATAGCTTTTATTCATGATGGAAAGACCACCTGCTATAGTGCTGCTAAAAGTGATGGGGTACTAGTGGGGAAGTAGATATGTCCCTCAAATCTAAAGGAAATTTGGCTTCTCAGTCTAAGATTGTGACATAGGAGTTGTCAGTATTCTGTTCATTATGAGGGATTTTTTAAAATGAGAAATATTTGGCTTTTCACAGCTGTGGCAAATCATCCCAGCTGTTTCTAACTATATCAGTTTTATGCCGTGAGGACCTGCCAATTAGATACCCTGTGATATTAGGCTTGGGACAATGGTGTCATGCTTTGTAATGTTGGTTACAAAAATGTTGGAGTTTGTATTCCAGAAAGAAATATTTCTTACCTTATATTTTAATATGTAACTGTAAATTTTAATTCAAAAAGAGCTTTTTCAAAGTTTGCGGTGTTTTTTCCTAATTTACCTTGTCCTGGTCTTTTCACCTCTCTGATAATCCAGAATACTACAGTTTTTCATAACTTGCAAGAGCCTAATTGCAGAGCTAATTATGAAAGTACATGTATTTTCAAGTTTATGTCATCCAACAGAGTGAAAAACTAGTCTTATTTTAGGCTATTTAAAACTCAGGAGGGATAGCAGGAGCAAGAAGTGGCATAAGAATCCAACTAATTTGGTCGAATACTAGTGCTTAAGTACTGTGAATCAACTACTTTCATCTTATACATAATGTTTGGGGAACTGGGGTCTCAGTCTTCACTTTAGAAAGTGAGGGAGAAATAAAAACTGAACAAATAATGCTTAGTGGAAAAACATTATGACAAAAAGTTATATTTTGTATAAATTACTTGTACTTAAAAGAAAAATGTGGTTTTAGTTTTGATAATGCCTGACCAATGAGAATCTTTTTCAAGTTGCTGTGGAGTGGCCTTAGTGCTGTAAATAATCCAATTGGCCAAGTCCCAGTACAGTGCAGATGAGAAAAGGATGCAGGAAATTCTGTTGTTTACACATGTGTCTGTTACACTGAGAAGCAAGAGGAGCCCAGCAAACTCAGACGGTAAGGGGTCTTCAGCTTGTGGGTTTAATGTTTAATTTCTATAAATCTCTTCAGGGACAAAGTGTGAGTTACTATCAGGCTGATGGTAACAAGGAGAACAGTCTGAAATGCCCAGAAAAAGTACTGAAGATCAAAAAACAGTATTCGAAGTATGTGGCTAAGTTATATCTAGCTAGATTCTTCTCTTCTATGTTTTTTGGGGTTTTTTATCATGTAGTATTACTTCTAACATCCCCTTAACACAATTTGGTTTTCAAGTGTAATAGAATCTTACTTGCCATATCCAGGTAGGTTTTTCAAATTTTCTAAGTCACGGTTTGTTAAAAAGTTATTTCTTAGTTTTGATTAGAAATTAGTATAAATGCAGAAATTTCACAGCTTATACAGTTTTACTACTGTAAACCTTTCTAAAATTACTTTGTGAAATGCATATGTAATGGCATAAACAAGTAAAACTCTGGTACCTTTTAATGGGTGTGGTATTATGGACATAAGTGTAATGAAAATATTGTTATGAGTTTGAAGAATGTCATCCTGCTTTTTTGCTTTTTTTTTTTTTTTTTTTTTTTTTTTTTTTTTTTTTGTTTTTGTTTTTTTTTTTTTTTTTTTTTTTTTTTTTTTTTTTTTNTCATAAGTTATGCAACTCAATAATAAGTTGTATAATCCTAACTTCCTTCAGGAAATATCCGAAGATGGGCTAAGAAAAATGCATTCTTAGCTGTATGGCATTATTCTAATGCAATGAAACATATTTTTTTGATACTATGATTTGTTGATGCTGGACAAATATATTGTCTGTCATTATTTTAAAGGCAAGTGTCAGAGATGGTGTGAGACACTGTGGATGATCCTTCAGCAATGAGAACCAAGGGTCAAATTTCAAAACCAATGTTCATGAATTTAATGAGCAGATATAAGAAGTAGTATTAATGGGCTTCCTACTGAATATCCAGATAACTGCATTTTCTTTGTATTAGTTCTCACTGATTCTTCCAAACCCTTTATGAAGCAGAGACTCTGCTATAAATAATCATATAGCTAGACTCCTAGTTTTTGGTTTAGATTTCCTGTGTTGTTAGAAAAGTTACTTTGTGTTTCTGAATGCAGTTCTTTGCATAATATAATGAAGATAAATGAGTTTCCAGAATATATTAGGTATCATTAATAGAACTAATTATACCACTTCCAGAGGCATCTACAAAAAATTGAGATTGAAAAATGTGAAATTAGATGTCTGGGGGTGGGAGTTTTTTTGTGTATTTGCATGTCCCAGCTTTGAATTGAGTCCCCTTTTTCACCTTAAGTATAAAATATTATGTTAACCTCAGGTAAATATGAAAAATAAATCACTTTTAAATGAATATGCTAAAGGAGCTCTTAATGAACAAGCTTAAATTACTGTTATTTATTTCAACACAAGATGGGTAGATATTGGAACCATTTGAAGTGTACAAATTTGATATTCATGGAATCATAGATTCATAGAAAGGTTTGGGTTGGAAGGGACCTTCAAGATCATCTAGTCCCAATCCCACCACCATGGACAGGGAAAGCTCCCCAGTACAGGAGGTTGCTTAAGGCCCAATCCAACCTGGCCTTGAACACTTCTGCGGATGGGACATCCACAACATCTTGGGGAAGCCTGTTCCAAGGATTCACCTAATCTATTAACTCCTCTTTCTAGTCCATAAAATGATCTTTAATTGACTGGTTATTGTGAAAATGATCCTTCCTGAAGAGCTTGATTCTCTGCTCATGTTAATTAAGTAATCTAGGTCTGATTTACATTGGGTTAAATAAGATTGGGTTTTTTATAAAGCCCATTCTTATTTAATATCAATCCCATTACTGGAGGAATACAGGGTGGAAGCTCCTATTGTCTTGAATAATTTTTAAAATGTATTTTCAGTTGACTTGGATGTTTCTCCATAACTTTTGCAGGTGTCTCCACTTTTGCAAAAGGGTTCCAACTTCCCTTCTGCCATGCTGAGTAGTCATCAATTATTCAAATAATTTCTTCTCTTTTAGTGGGGCTACATATTGGCCTACAGTGAATGGGTACTGAGAGAATAAATAGACATGTATCTCTATGCATTTAAGCAGTATCTAGGATACAACAGGTGATACTTTGTGATTTATTTTATTTGACCACTCTAGTAACTGTGGAATCCAGATTAAAATCACAATGTGGATTATTCCTTTGCTCATTTCCCTCAAGGATGATTTAGTGGAGTTGAGGTCATCATGGGATAATATTTTACAGCATTAAATTACAGAAACATTAAATCATAGTCCTTGAGTTATTGAAAGACATGAGACAGTGTTAAAATACTAGAATGGTTAGGGAAAAATAAGAATAATTATATATAAATGTCCAAATAACAATCTTTTTGTAAGGAACATTCTTAAAATAATTAATTATAGAAGATATGGCTTCTAAAACTGTTCAGATGAAGCCAAAAACATCTTTGCACAATAGAATTGTTAATTCTGATACAACTATATCAGAATAGTTGAACCAGCCAAAGGGATATGCTCTGACCCAGAGAAAACAAAATATTTATGAGTGTTCTTACTTGTCTACTTATGTGGGTGGGAAAATCACTTGTTTCTAGGCTCTGAGTAGTGTTTTGAAGAAAAATTGGTTTGTGTCCTAAAAAGCATTGGAATGTTTTATGTCTTGGTCTGAAACAAATCATCAGATATTTGTGATTAATTTTCTCTACTCCCAGTATTATGAAATTTCTTTTAAAAGTAGGTCACGTTTTGAACAGTAAAGCATCATGAATGATTTCAACTCTAACAAGACAATTCTTGATCTCTCATATCATAAAGCATATGGTTTTAAGATACTGTTAAGGGTTTTAAAGATCTGGAGAATTTCCAAAGTATAAACAAGGATTAGAAACTTAACTTTTTCAGGGATATGCCATTACATCTTCACACTGAAAAGAAAAGAAGGGAAAAGATCAAAAGAGCCACACCAGAAAAACCCCCAAAACAAAACATGACTCCCACAATTCAGTGGGGTTTTTTCTAGTAAGAAAAAAAAGCCTGTAAATGAAAGTGAAGCTATCTGGTTCAAGGTTACTCTCCAAATGAGCAACATAAAAGAAGTTAGAACTGAGGTACAAACTCTAGAAAATAAACTTGTGATGATTTTGTCTAAATAATGAAGCTTCTCTATACAGTTAAGTGACCTCTACTGTTTGCATGAACATGTCTTAGCTTTACATCTGACCTAATTCTTGTTCATTAAAGTGCTTTTCAGAATGGTTAATCTGTCTTCAGTTTCCTTTTTTTTAACTTTATTTTGAGGCTGAGAGAAGCCCAGCTGACCTGACCTGTAGCCCAGTCTAAAAATGTGGTAACACTCCCACAGATCTATGAATCCCTTAGTTGTGTTTGGGAGTAGTTGAGCCTTCTCAGCTATGTTCAATAAGAAGCTACAGTGGCTCCCACAAAGAGATGAATTTGGCTTTTGAACAAAAGTAAATGAAACATGAAATAGCAGGATGCTAATATTATCAATAGCTGGGAAAGGAATTTAACCCTTGAAAATTCA
>WEIU01007592.1:2547-39840 GCA_013389925.1 Aegithalos caudatus
TTTAAAAATTGTGTGTGTGTGTTTTCAAATGAAGGAAAATACATTTGGGGTAAGGTGGTGGAGAGCTTCTTTTTAGCCTGCTGTCCTGTCCCTGGCTCCTCTTGCTGCACACCAAAATTGTTTTTACATCATTTCACTGGGAAACAGCACCAGTCCTGTGGTACGGTGTCTGATCTCTTTTTCTGATAAATGTCCTTTACAACCTACATGCCTATGACAGAAGTTCTGAGAAAGACCTCAAGGTATTTTATGGCTTCTACGTGAGAACCCAGAATGTATTTACAGCCAGTAAAGGGTTCATCGTGTTTCAATATATGAATATTTTTGGCTCTACATGAATTTTTTGGGTAGTTTTATTTTCTTGCAGTTGCTGGATAAAGTATTTGAACAACGAGCAGAGCCAGCTGGCTCTTTGCCCTCTTGGGTTTAAATGGTTCCCTGACCTCTTTTGTTGTCTGGAAATTGACTTGTATAAACACCCTGGAAATAGTTAATGGGACTCTAAACCACTGGACACTTATTATCCTTATTAGAACATAAATGAAGACCGGTTTTGACTTCAGCTGAGTGGTTTATAGGCAGTGTGTTTGAATGTTTAATTATTAGACTTTTAAAAAATCCAAGCACCTATAGCCCTTAAATATTTGAGTACGAGAAGACTATATACCATTAGTAGTCATTTTAGGAGTACTAAGAACCTCTGTTTCAGTAAGAGGAGAATAAAAAAAAGCCTTCTGTGGTTCTGAAATAGCAATTAATACTGCTCTTCTGGGTCTCTGAAAATCATTAAAGTATCAACAAATGGAATATTTCACTTACGTGCCATTTCTTGATTCTCTAATTGATAATTAGGCTCGCAATTAAATCAGCTGGGTCTCCTATCACACCCATAAATGTTTACTCATTGTCCTACTTAATTAACTCCTGCTGCTTTGTCACATTTATCTCAGGAGTCTTCTTATTGCTTTGATGTTTTCTGTGAAAAAGATACTTTGTTAATGAAACAATCAAATCTGTGGTTTACTGTGTCAGGGCTTAAACTGCACCAGTCAAGAGACATGAAACTTCTTATACTAACACTGTGGAAATAGAACTTTATCTTGTTCAAGTCTTTTGCACTTATTTCTCAGATGAGGGAATGTAGTAAATGAGTAGTTAGTCATAGGTCTTATTAGGCTCTAATGAGTACAGGGCAATATTAGAATTGCACTATGAGAAAAAAGTGAAATAGGATTTTAATGAGCTAATGATGATACAGAATGACAGGAACTGTCTTAAGATTCCAGAGTCTTCTGCAGAAAGTCTGGATCTTGTAGCTGCATACAACATTGACAAATGCTGAAGTAGATCATGCATCACTCAATGTATCACCTTTAAATAGAATCAAGCCTCAATACCTGGTGCTTTTGAGATGGGTGAAATCTATATGGATGTGCTCATAAATGCTGAAATTCTAGTTAAATGCTGAAATTCTAGCTCTTCCTGTCATCTTCTGATTAGGAATTATCCAACTACTCAGCTGTTCAGTAGTGCTGCTATTGAACAAGAACTAACAGGTGTTTATAACTTGTCCATAACTCGAGAATTGCACATTAGTATCTGGAGTTTGAGCAAGCTTTCACCTGTGTCAGGCATTGCTCCAGCCCTGGGAAGCAGTTTGGGTTTTTTACAGCCCCTGTACTCCCTTTTCTCACTTGAAAGAAGTGCTTGAGGTGCTGTGTTCTGATGCAGTCTGGGTACTGACTCATAGGGATTAAAGCTAACCAAGGGGAAAATAAGGTACTTTAACCCAAAACCATTTTTCTGTGTAAATGTACAAATGCTGCCACCAGCACATGGTGGGGCAATGCTTGAGGGCTTGCAGGAGGGCAGGGCTGGGTGCTAGGTCCAGGTTTTTCCATTGCTTTGGGATGTTGTGTTGACACAAACACAGGTAGTATTGCTCTGTGAAATTAGTCAGGGAAGCAAATAGGCTCTGCAGAAAGTCAGCTCACTGTTTTAATTGCTTTCACAGAACAGCTCCACAAGCAGTTGTGCTTCTGCATGGAGGCAGCAGACAGGATGGAGACAGGAAAAGGTGATGTGAGCTGAAATGAGCAACTCAGGGTAGGTGGATATCTTAAACCTTTGCTTCTGCAGAAGACTCTGTGTAATGCAATTTTAGCTGTGTTAATGTTTGTGTTCTTGAAAATCTGAGTGAAGTTTTGGTTTTCTGGAAATTTCACGTGTCTACCCTGATACAAGAATGTTAAGGCTTTGTATAATGCTTGTTTATGGAGAAAAGTATCTAGATGAGTACACAAAAGCTTTCTGCATCACAGCCTGAAATTACTAAGGAAAAAAAAAAAGCAAGACCTGTTCACTTTTGAGTTCTGTTTAAGGATTTCTGAGTGTTGATTATGAGCATCTCCACTCCCATGGAATGTACTCAGATTTGTGTCTACTCAGATTCAAGTGCTAAAGAACTGTTGCTAAATCAGCCTTTGTGTCATGTACCTGTTTTCTGAATGCTCATGAAACAAACTAGCAATGGTCTGCCATAACAGAAACTGGTTTTCTTGTGGAGATGATGGTTACCCAGAGGAATCCTTTCTTTGTGGGAGCAGCTCCAGCACAGGGGGCTGTGCAGCTTCTGTAGCACAGGGTGCTGCTGGAGATACATTTGTAAATGCTGTTTTCTGAGTGGAAACTCAGGGCAGTGTCACACATGTGCCGTGAGCAGCACATGCTCTCAATTTGGGCAATTACCCCAGAGCTCTGTTGCCAAACCAGTATGAGACCAGTAAATCCCAAACATTCCTGTGGTGCTATGGCTTTTGCTGGATGTCTGGCAGCTCTGTAGAGGCAACTGGCAGTGCTGTGACTGGGCTGTCTGGCTGGAAAAGTGGATTAAATGCTCTCCTCTGAGGGCAGATAACAGCAGTGAGGGAGGGGGAATGAAGATGTCCCTAAGGAAACCTGCAGTGGGTGCACCAGTCTGTGTTCTCTGTGTTTCTCTGCACCTCACACCCAAAAGTGCCATCTTCACATCTAAAATGTTGAAGAGCAGCTTCATTATTTTCTTTCAGGTGCCCTAATCTCGTGTCTTTCCCTCCACATCAGCAATATCAGAACCTCTGAAAGTGAAGCTTTCTGCTGAGGTGTTTATATAGCCATTTGTGTATCTGTGCTTAGGCTTTTGCATGGAAAATATTTACCAGAAAATAATAGTTAGTACTGGCAGCTTTGTGTTTGCTGCTCTGCAGTTTGCAGTGTGAGGTGTGGAAGTCTAAAAGAGAAGTATTTGAGCATAACTTCAGTGTCTTTTTGTAATGTTTTTACATAATATTTCAGATGTAGACAGCCTGAGACTGCCTTGTTATGATTAGTGTGATTTAAGTAATGAAGTCCCATTGACACAGACTGGTTTCATTTAAAAAAAAACCCTGCTAAAGTCTATCACATCAAGAACATGTTAATTGGAGTTCCTGAATTTCCATTTATGAATGTAATCCAACAGCCTGGTTAGAATCATTATATGTTGTGGCAAAATTTAGAACTCTCATCTTATTGTGGCTGTAATTATCCAGTGGCTTCTGAAACAGTGAGGGTATGTTTGTTTTCCCAATGATAATATGTTCCTTTTTTGTCCATAAAATGGCACTTAGGGATACAGCTTTATGCAGATTTCTGTGCTTGAAAAATTAAATAATTCCTGGAATTTTATTTGGTTTGGAGCAGCTTCGTTCCTTTTTATTCAAAATAAAGATTTCTATGAGAGACTGCTTTACAGTAAAGCTGATGGATACACTTCTATTACTGTTGTACTTGGTGGAAGAAGTACACATGCCCTCCAAACGAAATTATTTGTTCTATGGACATGGAGACCTTTGTCACTTTCAAACTGGAGAAGGTGTTTGCATTAAAATCCCTGAGTCCCAGGCACTGTCAGAGCACAGCTCCCCAGTTCTGGCTGCAGAGTTTGCAGAATGCTGCCCTGATGTGGCTTCAAAGAAACACGGCCACCACTTGTAGCCACTGGAGAAATTCCTTGTAATTGCCAATGTGCAACAATTAACAGAACCCTCCTGCTGGTAGGAGAACTACCTAGGCACCATGTGAATTAAAGATAAAGGAGAAAGACACAATTTTAAATTTTGTTGCATTGTAGAAACTGAAATCAAACTCTTCATGGTCTTTGGAAGTATTTTTTTGTTTCAATATAGTGCATGTTTCAAATCAGAAAGCCTATCCTTTTTTTCCTTTTTTTCCTTTTGCCTGAAAGGCAGGGGGCCTGGGACATTTTAATGGCTTTCATAACCTACTCTGCAAATATATTATTGCTGCACAATAGTTTCTTTGCATGAGAATTGCTTAAATGATTCAAAAAGGATTGAAAAATATATTTCAAGTTTTAATTTTATGCACAGAACATTAATGAGCAGTGCCCCTTAGAGACTTGCTGTCAGTTTAACATATTCACAACAATTTCAACACAGATGTTATTCCATCTAAATCCTTTTAGAGGGAAGAAACCAGTAATTTTTCCTTAGAGAATGTCAGAAAATATGTTATTGTTGAAAATTACATTTTGCTCCCAGAATGCTATGTAAAAAATCATTGCTAGGAAGAATAAGTAGCACATTGTTTCTGAGGTAAAATGCATATGAAACTTTCTTGAGCCTCCTGTAAATTTTAAATCAAGTGAATGTTCTGTTAGACTCATGCAATTTTACTTCCCTTGAGGGTGATTGCAGGCAGTGATAGGATATCAGCATCTAATTGTATTCTAATTTAAGAGAGTATTTGATATAAGTTAGATTTCTTTATTTGTAGCCATCACATGATGAAGTTATTGTCTCTTTTGGATACATTTTCCTCTGCATTCCCTCAGCATATAAATTAAAATACTTGTTAAAGTACATACTTGGAATAACAGTTTTTGTTGGAAAATGCTTTAAGTACCCTTTCTGTTTTGTGTTCTGTGATATGCCTGTGTTTTCTTTTTCTCTTTGGTGCATTCATGTTGTATCCTGCTTGCTTGATCTTGCCTGAGAGCAGCTCTGAAATGATGTTGGTATTATAAAAATGATAAGATTGTAAATATTATGTTGCTCAATATTGGAGGAAAATTTCTTTTTTTGCACTTAATCTTAACTGAGGTTGATCTCCAATGGAGAGAAGCTGTAGCCAGTTCCCTGGATAGACCCCAGCCATATGGGAGTGGTGCGTAGGTAATGTGAAAGAGGACATTTGGGAAAGTGTTGGATGACTCAAAGCAATGGTTCTGCAATTTCTCCAGGTTCTAAGAACACTTCTAGGACTGCATAAGTAAAAGAATCATAGTTGGGTGTGGAGGACAGAGTTCACCATCACTTCTGTGCACAGAGAGCTGGTTGGAGTAGGTCAGTCCCATCAGGTTTCTCAGAAGTTGTTTGGAAGAGGAGGAGGGTGAAACATGAGGGTGCAGTTCACCCATGACCAAAAGCAGGAGAATTGCCAGGTCCTGTCAATGTTTCAGTCTCTTCTTGGGAAAGCAGCAGCTCCTACAGGCACGTGCTGAGGATTTCCTGCAGGAGGAAAGGCGCCAGTTACGAAATGCACCAGGTGGGATCTCGGTTTCCAGTCTGCTCTATGAGCCCTGATGCTCAAAATGGCAGGGATGGTGACTCTGAAACTTCAGGATACTGCAATGGAATAGCCTTTATGAAAATGTATTTATTTTGCAAAGGTAGATGTCTTGATCTCCAATAGCTTTTAATTTCTCTACTCTGCCGTTACAGTAGAACAGTACAGAAAAAATCTATGTTTAGATGATGATAGAAAATAGCTGCAAAATTGTAAGCAAACACAAAAAAGACAAAATTTCCAAACATTTGCTTCAAACAGGATACATTTTACTTGAAGTAACAAGCCTGGAGAATGAAATTCCATTCTGTTCTAGAATACAAAGAGAAAGAAATGCATTCAGTAGCAATCTGTTGTTTTAATAGCAGCTATGGGAGGTCTTGGGATTTAAATTATTCACACTGTCATACTCGTGTCTAGGTTCATCCTAGTTTATACTTAGTTGCACTCAAAATGCTCAGTTTTTAGATGTATGCACTATAGGCAATGTTGCCATAGTGAAAATGGTTGTACAGTGCTGTAGTAGGAAAAAGCACAAATCTATTTTCTCAATATCAGTAGTATTGATATAGTGAAAATATAGGATGTTAGTATTAAATACAGGCTAGGATCTTGTTGTGTTTCTTTATCTCGAAGGTAGAAAATATTTTTTTTCATTACAGATTTGGAAAAAAATGTTTATTAATATTATTTTCTTGATTCAAGGTTTGGTAGCTTTCTTTGATCAGATTTGCTGCTCCTTATGTAAACTGTGCCTTTGAAATTAACCTGAAGAGGTTCATTACAGTAGGGAAAACCAGTGTTTAAATAGGTGGTGTAACATGATATGTGCAATAAAAAGGTAAATGATTAAGCACCTTAAGGTATCTATAGACCTTGGTTTAATAGAGCTTTGAGTAACCTGGATTATGACATAGAATTTGACACATACACATCCCAATTCAATCAAAACCTCTTTCAGCAGCATCTTAAATAGTACCCACTCATGCAGACTTTCACATTAAAGTAATTATGGGGGAGGGGGAAGTTGTAAGAACAGAAAGAAAGTTTACTCTTCCTCTTTATAGTGAAAACAAATGTGTTTTTCTTCAGAATCTGCCAAGCCTGTGTTTTAATGATTTAACAGATGGAGTTGGCACATGTGAACCTGGAAGATGCATCTGTCTGATTTTTCCAGTCTGAGGATTTTTTAACTGCATTAATGGCACAGACAATGGTAAAATATCACCTCCCCGGGCTGCTTTGCTCTCCTAACACATAATGTCTTTTAAAGGAAAAAAAAGTGATAGGAGACTGGGGTGAGCAAAAGGCCAAGGAAATGAGGATTTGAAAAGTTTAATATTTTCTGTCTTCACTGCATTAAGCTTTTAAGCCTTTCACTTTGAATTTCATGTGTAGATGGTGTGGAAACAGAAATTCTACCCAGGCAACATTATGTGTGATCTCAGGGTTCTGTTAATTAATGGCTTTAAATAAACATCATTTAAATAAGGGGACCAATAGCCACCAGTGCTTTGTCCTTTGTAATTGAAATTGAGTGTTGCTTTTCCAATTTGATAATTTTAGTTTTTGGGGGATTATTTCTTGCAAAGGTTCTGCTCGTGTATAACTTTATATTTAGCAATCTCATTTCATCACTTGTACTGTTCACTCAGGCAGGCAATGCAGATGCTTAACTGTTTGGAATGAGGGCTTTAATTTGAATTTCTTTTGGACTGGAATCCTTAGCATTCACCTGGATTTTCTGCTGAAATCAATGGAATACCATTCTGTGCTAAAATCCTGAAGTCTCTTGGTTCTTTGCACTGATTGACCCAGTGTGGTCCTTTCCAGCCTGCCCCATTCTGGGTGTCTGAAATGCCTCAGCATTCACAGGAGTGAGCCGAACTCCAGGTTCTTTGTACTTGTGCAGGTGTCTCTGTAAGAAATCCCCTTTCTGAGCAAAGTATTGTCCAAGGGCCAGGCCAGTACTCATGTGAGCTGCCCAGCTGCTTGTACTAACACTAGGGATAAGTGCTTTTGCTTGTGGAAGGGTCCTTAATTCTGTTTGTCAACAAAAGGGTTGTGATAAAATAAAATTATCTGCTCTAGGCTGTGAACTGTCCAGGACTTGCTTGAACAGCACCATGCTTTGTGGTTCACTTCAGCTTTACTTTACTACTCTGAGGAAAAGGATTTCCAGAGGAACATATTTCATTGTTAATGAAGTTAGAACAGTTTTTCTGTCTGATGTTGAAAAAGTTTAAAATGACATTGAAAAGGACAGAAAAACTACTGCAAATGTTCCAGAGTTTTGATTTTACTTTTTTTTTCTGCTGAAGGAAAAGGTGTAGTGATAGAGCTGTGCATCACAAATGACTGCAGTGATGTGCTTCACTTATCTGTGTGACTTTGATTCCACACATAACACACTAGGATTTACTCACTGGTCTAATGAGAGTTGGTACCTCTGTCTAAGAAACTTTCCTGGTCAATGTTATCAGATTATGAGTTTTCAGAAAAATCTGTTCAAAGTCCATGCAGATGCCCCACCTGCACTTCTTGGTAAAATAGGGAAGGAGGTGGAGCTTGTGTTTCTTCAGCTGTGTTGTCTTCTTTCATCTTCTTCCTTCTCTGTAGTACTCCAGTCTTGATGTCATGGACCTCTTTGACACTCTTAAATTATTGAAACATGTTAGGTAAACTTATTAATTGAGGCTGCTTCTCCATTTCCTGGCATAGCTTGGATAGCTTATGTTGCCTTTTTTATGTGTCTAATAATGAGAGACTTGCTCTGGGCTATCAACCATCATAGGATTCACAACTCTTAGGAGGTGCCTCTTTCATTTGATGACAGTTTAGGCTGCCAGCTTCAAATAAATTCATAGCTTCAGGTTGTAGCTAGGTGGGCTCAACACTACTTTTGCTGACTGTCACCTAAGTACATAAATAGGAAGGTTTTAAAATGCCCTCACAAAGCTCTAGAAAAAGGCTTTGAGCCAGTGCAGAATCAGACACATTTATTTCAATAGTGTAATCCCTGATTCATGTTAGGTAGAGACAGGATAAATCTCTTCATTTTGAGTGAATCAGAGGAGAGTGCTAAGAAACTCCTGCATTCAGAAGCACTCAAGTCCCAGAAATAAGGTGCCAATTTTCTGCAAGCCTGGGATACTGAAAACATCCCTGCATCAACCATAGCAGATACTGCTGTTTGTTTTCTTAATGCCCTTTTGTATTTTAACAAATGGCTGTAATAATTTTCATCCTTGTTTTAAGGTTTGATTAATTGGTTCATTGTGTTCTTTCTTCAGAAGGAAATGTGTTACTGATATCCCTTGGTATGAGTGACATATGGGTTCTAGCTGAAATGATAGAACGTCCTTTCATTTAACAAAACAAAAATATGTTTGGCACTCTGTTCTTCTTTGCTACTCTTCCAGCCAGATTTAATTTGTGAGAGTGATGTGGCTTCTTTGTCATTGGCTATGGTGACAGAACTTTGTCTGGGTGAGATTCTTCATGCTTGTGAGGTGAGGTCTGGAGGGTGGCAGCAATAATGAGAGAAGTGGTGTTTTCTCTGTTCTCTTCTGCCAACCTGGTTTATGTTGCAGCTCAAATCAGCCAACAAATAGAAAAGGATGGACATATCTGAAAATGTAAAAATGCCCTACTCTGTATGAGTTCTTTCCTTCCTTTCAAATTTTCTGGTAGTTATTTTTCTTTTTTAAATTAGGTGTTTTATTTTAAGATCATCTTATAAAACACTGTAAGGTGAAGTCTGTGTTTAGGGAAATTGCCTTGAAATGTAGCAATGGAACTGACTTCTATTCCCCAGGATCAAGCCAGTTCAGATACTGGATAATTCCAGTGTTTTTCTACATGCTTTGCCGTATGTGAGAATACCTCCACTATGAGCCTTCATTTCAAGCCCAAACCACTTCACATTAACCCTGTTATAAATGAACATGGTGCTGTTTGTATCCTGCTGACTGTTTCTTCCTTGTGTGCTTGTCATAGCACTGTTAATTATGGGTGATTATTTAAGGAATCTTTGGAATGTCATGTACATTTTTCCTCTCCAACAAATTGAAAATTGCAAGACTGTTGCCAGTTCAGAATTTTTTTTAGCTTTTAATTCCTTATCATTTTATTTTGGACACTGATATGTTGAGTACTTTATTCATTCAACTGTAGCTTTCTACCGTGTAACTGAGATGAATTCCACCTTTCAGAGAAAAGAGTTTCTCCACTTTTGAGGGATATTCTTATGTAAAAGTATTAAACACATCCTGCAAGCTGAATATAGATCATACAAATTTAGTGTCTGGTCTAAGGAAGAAGAAATTAAAAACTGGAACACAGGTGCTGCCTCCTAACCCTAAGTTGTCTGGTTTGGAATTTATAAGCATGTCCTGGATAAGGAGAGGCCGTTGCCAATTTTAAGAAACTTTTGGGAGATCACAATTTGGTATCAGTGTATGTGCACATATGTCAGTAGCGGTTGTTGGTAGGAAACTGTTTGTACTCAAGCATGGATTTAGATTTTTTTTTCCCCCAGTAATCTGTTGATTAATTTTTTTCCAAGGAATAGAACAATTTGTGTGGAAAAAGAAAAGGTTAATCAGTATGCAGAAGGAACTACCAGCTTCCATGATCTTATAAACCCAATATTTTTTTCACAAATCAATTCGAATGATGGCTTGGACAAGCCAAGTTTAAAGTGAATAAGTTTATGCTCCACATATAGTCTACAATGACAGGATTAAAAAAAAATAGTTGCATCAGCTTTAAAGTAATCTGTGATTCAACAACTAAAATATAAAAAATAGTAAATTTCTTAAAAGAGGAAAAATCAAGAAAAATAAGTTCTAGATGTATTTTCTTCCTGTCCCCAATTTGAAATTCATGACAGAATTTGGCTTCATTTGGTGTCTAAAACTGCAGTTCTCTGTAATGTGGGAAGGACATGTCCAGAGACAAGAGTGCTCTGTTTGCCATCTTAGTTTACCTGGAAATAATGACTGATGTGTGTTTTGAGTGGAAAAGTTGTCTTGCACCTTGATTATGGGTCTGGATCCCATGGATCAACCTCAGGGAACCTGAGATCTCCTTGGAGCTTAGAATAATTGCTGTGTTATTCTGGTTAAATTACTTCAGATTTCACTTCTGTTCTAGAGAGAGGGTATAGCAATAGTTCCTTTCTTGTGTCATTTACCTGATACCTTCTTAGGTATTCAGGACAGGAACTCTGTGTTGATCTCTGTTTTAAAAAATCTAAGACATGAAGAATCTGGTTTCAGAAGGGCATTTGGGTGTTACTGTACAATGGTAATAAATCAATAACAAATAAACAAGACATTCAATTTCCCAGTCCTCACAATGTTGGGAGTTCCCTATTCCAGTAGCCAGGTAAGCTCAGTAGTTTACTCTGATTCAAAATGCAAAATAAACTTAGTTTTGCATCAATATTTGTAAAAACAGATCTCAAAACCCAGGTACTGTGACTGGAAGTGCCCTAAGGCAGCTTAGACAAGCTGCCAAGTGGAAGACAAGAGTGTCAGACTGACCCAATCTGTGAAGTCTTTCCTGAGTAATTTGATTAAGATCTGTCTTTCACTGTGATCATGTAGCAAAAGAAGAGAGTCAGCCAATAGAAGCTTTTAGTACTAAAGTGTAGCTGATGTAAGAGAAATGAACAATTCCATCATGACACTGCTGGTTGCCATCTCTGTGGTGGGAGACACTGAGAGAACACAAACACTCTGCAGCACAGTGTGACTGAATGCCTTTGAGGAATAGAAAGTGCTAAATGACCTTTCATCAATTTAATCACTTGACTGGGTAGGAAATTTTTTAATGAAGGTCATAGGACTGGAAAAATATCATAGATGATCGTGGAAGTGGCATGTTCTGCTCCTCCTGATTTGGGTTTTTTTTTCAAAAATTATATCTGCAGACAGTATCTTTTTCCTTGGAAGAAAATACTTCAGCACAGTAATAGTAACAGAATCTTAATGTTCTATGTGGTATCAGATGGTGAAGAGTGGTGGTTTTTTAAAGCAGTGGTTGGTGTAAAAAATCAGAATTTAAAGACTTTCTCTGTGTCAGTTGTTTTTGTAATTTTGTTTGAATGCCTTTAATCCTGTTCCCACTGTGTAAAATAAATCACTGGCATAATTACTGGTGTTCCTAAAGGCTGGTTGTGGCCTTTAGAAACTGGGCCAGAGAAAATAAAGTCAGTTTGACTGTACATTGCTTTTTAAAAATGTACTCTGCTGTATTTTCTTGTGAAATAGTCAGGAACTGCAGTCCAGTTACATCTAAATCCTACATGTTGGTTGCTTATACCTATAATGACAATAAGGAGCCTCTTGGATGACTTTTGTGGGCATGAATCATGTGATTTTCTTGTCCTTGTTTGAAGCAGGAAAAGCTTTGAGTGAGAGGGGGAAAGCCAAGAAGCTCAGTTAAGAAATTAAGCTTTCATAAGAGACTGGGATGAAGCCATATAATAAAGTTTAGGCTGATGACCTTTCAAAGAGAGGCTTGGAAGGAGAGCAGAGGTTGGAGGTTTGGCTTCATATCCATGTAGAGTTTCTTGGTGTAATCCTATAGGGAGTGATTGCTTGCAAGGGTATTGTGGATTGAAGGAAGAATATGATATATTGAAATTCTGTTAATATTTTTAGTTTGGAAGATTATCTGGACTCAAAGAAGCTTGTCCCCTCGTCTGTAACTATAGAAGTTGGAGGAAAGTTTATTCAGCTGAAACATGGTTGTTTCTCAGTTCTGGGGTGTTTTTTTATAGAAGAGCAGGGAGTTGTCCACTGCTGTCAAGAAGATGAGAATCAAAGCAAGATAGAAATCATGAGCTGAGTATTCAAGAGTAACAGATTTGAGGCAAGATGCCATTCAGTTTTCAGAGATGGCTGAGCTCTTGTTTTGTGCAGCTGGCAGTGCTGGAGCTTGTAGTGCTGAGAGCATCTTGACTGCACAGCCTCTGCTTCCCTGGGCACACTGGCGTGGGACCCTGCTGGTAATTCCTGTAATTGTCTCCAGTTCTATGCACTCTCCTTTGGCTCTGCTGTTTTTTGCTAGTCCAGGGACTCAGTTTACATTTTCTCTGGCTCATTACACAAGACTACCTTTAATACACATTGAAACTTCTTATACTGTAATTTGAGAGATGCTTTGTTGTTCCCTTCCTAATTGGTACAATGAGAGCTGTCTGCAGAGACATCAATATTAAACACCAGAAGAGAGTTTTTGAAGTAGAGCATGCATGTGAGAGTGTTGCAGAGAAAGAAGTCTATGCTGGCATTAATAAATGAAAGCAGCCCACCTTGTTTGAACAGAGACAAATGAAACATTTGTATCCTTGGTGATTTGGATGCTGGCAGAGAAGTTTTGTTTGTCAATCCTTTGACTTCAGACACTGTCTTATAATTTTCTCTCAGAATATGTACCAAAGAAAAAGGAAGGCAAAGTCTGTTTTTTATTTCTTTACATGTTCAGCAGGAAGACAGTGATTTGTATTCAGGCACATCACGTTGTTACATTGCACAGTGCAATCCCATGAAGTGTAAGAGGTCTTGAAAGATGAAAAAGTCTCTGTGGGACAGTCACTCAGGGAATTCACTTATCAGTTTGTATCATGGCTTTCCAAGTCAAATCAGAGCTGCAGAAGTCCTAACATCTGTGGTGCATGCTCTTACTTTTTAAAAATCAAATATAAACATGAGCAGTAGGACTCTTGTTCCTGAGCTGTAATGTATGAACTCTGTCATAGTGTCATTAATATTTTGTGTTTCTCAGCACATGCTGACTCTTTCTCTGTGATGTGTGGGATTTGGGCTTGCAGGGGCTCCTGCAAATGTTGCCTTCAGTTTCTGTTTTATGTAAATTCATTCCTTTTGTATCACTTCCCCCCCACCCCCAAATTTTGCTATTATTTGTAGCTTCTAGCAGGCCAAGGCTCAGAGTAAAATGGAAGTGGAGAAGTAAAGTTTTCATCTGATTATGCACAAAAGGCTTGTGTGAATGAATTTTAGAGTCAGCACAAAACCATAAGGCCTTGAAATGTGCTTAAGTAACATACCTGCACAAAGCTCTGCAGAATTTAGTAAAGTCTTTTTACTCTGAGTTTGTCATGTAATTTGGAGGTTTAATTACACTCATGAAACTGCTGAGGTTATTATAATTCACTATGTTTCCTTAGCTGCAGGTGAGGCAAGGAAATGCTGCAGAAAGAGTTGTGGTAAGACTTTTACTTAATAGGCTGAAATCTTCTGTGTTTTTCCCATGACAGCTTGTCTGCCAGGTTACATTCCTGAGCTTCAAATATCACTGCAAACTAGACATCTCTTGAAACCTGACCCATTTATTCCATTCCTACTCATCACATTTTGGTGTGGAGGCTAACATCTAACTTTTCTGCACAGGAAAAAGTTGGAGCAAAACATATTTTACATTAGTTTTCATTGAGGGGGGCAGAAAAGCTGCTCTGGAAAGTGGAAATTTTCTGATGAAGCACAATTTGTTCAAATCTCCATGTGCTGCAAATAATAAGCATGAGAAGAATGGAAAACAGTAAGGACAAACTTCTCACTTTTATGGAATCTGTGGAAATAGAGTGAAGCAAATTCAGTTTACAAATTAAAATCAGGTCCTAAAACCATATTGAGTAAAATAAACAAATATTGCTTTATTGAAACCTTTTAATACAACCTGAGCATCCTAAGCATCATGACTTCTGCATATGTGGAAGACCTTAAGAAAATCTCACTGTTTCGTTTAAGGTTTTCAGATTCAGAAAGAGCTTAAATGAATTTTAGTCTGGAGTAGAATACCCTGCAGAATGTGTCTGTGTGCACTCGAATGAGTGTGTAACTGCAGTGGAGGCTCCCTTTAGCCAGCTCTCTCCACATGGGTGAATTTTACCTGGATTGTCTCATCCCAGAAGGCAGCAACAGCTGGTGCTGGTATGTCAGAAAATGGAAAATAACTTCAGAGACCCAAAGTCACTCTCCAACTTCAAAGCCAGAGATGTAAGACAAGCGAGGGAATGGCAGATTGCAACAAATCAGTCTTTGATTAATCTCTCCTGGGCTGTTGAAACAAATTTGCAATTTTTACTAAATCCAAGCTCGGTGTGCTTCATTGATGAGAACAGCATGTATCTCATTTTTATGCCCAGATCTCACTGCAAGCTAATGCCACCTGGCATCAGGGCTGTCTTCAAGCTTTTCTTCTGTTCATTCAAGACTTAATTTTGCAGCTGCTGCTGCTTTTTGAGTGCCCCCTCCTCAACTGATTGTATAAACTTTTTGTTATGAACTGCAGAAAGCAATGCTCCCAAAAGGAACAGGATGGAATTTCATGGGTGATGAGCCCTCAGCTGGCCCTTGGAAGGAGCTGAGGTTTCTCTTTGACTCTTCACACCTTGTTGTGTAGTTTCAAAGCCAGCAGTGGTGAGAGACTGATTTGAAATTCCCCTGAGAGTTCCCAGGGAGAAGTTGCTGCAGTTCTGGGAAGAGCTGTGCTTTGTTCCTGGGAACCCTTTGCCATGTGGCTGTGCCCTGAGCTGGGCTGGGCTGCTGGGTTCCAACATTATCCTGTGGAGCAGCTGTGCTGCTGGGGTTTTGTTCACACTCTGCTCTCCCACATCTCACCTCAAGGCTGGACAAATAAAATGGCATTAGTAATGTTATCTATGCAACTAACAGCTCCATGCCAAGTGGAGTATCTCTTGAATTATCAGTTTGTGCAGTTGTGCTGCAGTTATTATGGAAGATCCCTAAGGATTTTCTGTAGGCAATGTGGACAAGGATGGCTCTTAATTTTTGCATTCAGGCATAGTCCAACTGCCACTAAGAAATAAAGGTCAGTGTAGAAACTGGAGTGAGATGTGAAGGTTAAATTAAGAAGAGAAAGGCCCACAGGCAAGTAACAACACAGTTCTGACCATCTGATGAAGACAGACATAAGCATGTCTACATGCACACATTTGTTTTTCTGATCTGTGCAGTGTTTTTAAGTGGATCTTCAGTTCTCCTAGGAAACCATCATTAGGCTAATTGAAATGCTACCTTTAAAAGCACCAAATGTTATGATACATCTTAAAGGCTTTCAAAGAATCAAATGACATTCATGCTAGGAAATAAGGTACAGTCTATATAAACATTTCAAGCACTGTGAGATAAACTATAAATGTTTCCAAAGCCAGCAGACTTTCCTTGTATTTTAAATGGTTTTTAAATGATTTTACAGTGTTTCCCAGCAAGGTGACGGCAGAAGTAGGACTCAGTCCCAGAGAAATGATTTTTTTTTTCCTAGGGAATATTTAGCAATGGGAGTTCTTTGATTCTCTTTAGAGAGCAAATGGCTCACAGAATAGTTACTACCACTATTAGTGTCTTGTCAATTGAGATAATGTTCATCTTCTCATTAAATAAGAACAAGCTACCAGAAGTCTGTTATATCTTTATGGAGCTCCTTCTCTTGTTGAATGTTTTACTCCTTCACACCAGGCAGCCAAATTCTCTAGTACATATGTGTGCTTTAGGATAAAAGATGCATATGTTAAAAAGAGATTTGGCCAACAGTCAGGGAACTTTACTGAAAAGGCTGATTCCTTTTCCCTATCAATAACTAAACCTGTTCTAACAATAGCCTGGTATAACTTTGCTGTCATGATGGTATTGGGGGAAGAACTTGAGGTTTCTAGGCTGTTGATGACTATCCTTCTGAACAGTGTTAGAGGGCACTGAAGTAGAAAAGTTTTTGTCACAGCACCTTTTGTCTTATCACGGGATGGGAATGGCATTGTCCTTCTTTCACAAGACCAGCAAAGTCCATTTGGCTTCCTCTGAGGATAAAATGTGATCCCATTTTGTAAACGAATGTATTTATCCTTAGAAAGTCCTAACTTTTGCTTAATGGCTTGAAAATAGACACATATTTTAATCAAATTTGGTCCTTTTTTTTTCCTACAGATGGTGCTATTTTCCCATGAAAAATCTTAAAAGTTTGAAAAATCAAATGCCTTCAATGCCAATTCATTTTTAGCCCAAAAGGAAAAAGCCAGGATGTTGCAAGGACTGTTAGACTATGAAGCTGTGCTGCTCTGGTAGTGGAAAGAGAGCAAATTGAAGCTCCCCATTTCCAAGGCTGTCCCTCTATTTTGTCCAACCAGCCTCTCAATCTGAGCTCTGAAGTGCTGTCACAAACTGGAACAGGTTCATACAGTGCTGGGATTTATTTTTATGGAGCTAGGTTTTGTTGTTAAGTGTTCATGCATGCTAACAAGTGGAAAATATGGCTTCCAGGACTTTCTGGGGTGTTGTATTTCTGAATCTATTTTATCCCTCATTCTTTGTCATGACCCACTCTTTTTTTTTTTTCTTTTGGAATATCCTATGATCAAAGCAGGGGAGGTGAATGTTCATTCCCCAAGCCAGGAACTAAACAAGTCTGACTGTTCTCCTGAGGTCCAAGATTTATGTATTAAATGCAGTAGACAGATGCAGAACACTGACAGGAATCTTGTGCTGCTCAGTGCTTCTCACTCTCCTGGTACAACCTCACAGGACTGGGTGATGGTCAGCCTGATAATCTGTTCTGAATGATGCATTCTCACTCTACCTTTTTCTGCTGACAGACCATGGATTCCATGTGCTCCTCTTAGAAAAATGTCTGCAGCTATTTCTAACACACAGCACAGTGTGACTGATCCAGCTCATTTCATGAGATGTGACTGCTGTGTCAGGCAGGTATAAAACCATCCACGAGGACACTCCTTGGAATAACAACCCCACATGGGGCTCTCTGTACTTTTTCATTTCTGGCTTGTCTTGAGTATAAGTGGAGCTTGCATTCTCCTACAGAGAGCTGTTACGTGGGGAAAAATGGTATTTGATACCTGTGTTAAAAGGTCCCCCCAAAAGTTTTTACATTCCAAGTCAAAGTAAATTCTAAAAAGGCAGCAACAGCCCATATTGTGTTTGCTGTCACTTTCTGAAAATCCCATTCCTGGTGTGTGCTGTGAACAGGTCTTGTTGCTGCTGATTCAGGCTCAGTCTGAATCTGAAATTTGTCAGGAGAAATTTCTGAGAACAGAACCTGAAATGTCAACAAGGCAGGGCTGATATTGGGAGGAGTTGCCCTTCTCTGGAATCACACAGTGGGAGAGCAGAAAGCAAATCTCATTTCTCCTCTTTTCAGACCTGTGAGGGTTTGGTTTTGTGTTTCTGTTGGTTTTTTTAACTCGTGTGTCACGGGCTGGCGAAGGCTGAATGTGTCCCTCTGTGGAGACAGTCACTGCTGGAAACAGGCTGTCACCAGCAGAGTGTGTGACCAAAACAATACAGTTTTCTTTCTTTCTTTCCCATTTTTCTCCTCTCAGAACAACTCCTAGATGTTCTGTATACTGGCAGGCAGGAGGAAAAGACAGATGGTGTGACAGTGGGAGAACAGTCTATTTTAGCACTAATAAAAATGGGTCTGGAGATTCATATATGGCAGAAAAATTATAAACTGGGCATAGCGGGGATAAAGCAAGATAAGCAGTGACTTTTCAGTGTTGGAGCTGCACAGGGATTTTTTTTTCTTTTGCACTTGAAATTTAGAGTTTTAGCTTCTCATACTGCAAAATATCTGTTAAAATGATGCTGGTCCTGGCGTACAGTTCAACTCCCATTTCAAATATTATTGAGCAAGATATAGTTTGGTTACAGAAAGTAAAATATTCTCCTGTTCAAAAAGGTTTTTCCCACCTGCATCAGTCCTAAAACTGCTTGCTCTGCACATTTTGTGTGTGTATCAAAAAAGGAATAAAAGTGGATGTTGCCCCCATTCTGTGAACTTTGAGTTCCTTGCAGTTCATCTGTCCTGGCTTGTGCAGCTCTGAGGAATCAGAAATATCTGGGAAGGAGAGTGTCCATTGCAATTCTGAGGGAATTCTCCCTGTGTAACAACCTGCTGGCTTTGAGATTTTCCCCCTTTAGCATTAGTGCATGTTTCACTGTGAGGGGATGAGGAAGGCTCTTGCACGGGCTCTTGTGGAAGGAAAATAATGGGATTTCTTGTTCAGTCAGTCATAAAGTCTCACCTCTTCCTTTGTGTTGAGGCTCCTGTAGCCCTGGGGATTTTATATCAGTCTGCAGCGTTGGTAGCTGTAACTGCTTGAGGGGATAAAGGTTGTCAAAATGAAATTATGCTTCCTCTTGAGAGACCTTTTACAGGTCAGCATAGCTAGGTCTGTCTTAACTGTTTTCTTTGAAGGAATTCACTTTAAACTTTGCTGAAATTAGCACATCTGCCAGGAGGGAAGGGGATGCATGGACAAGAGGAGATGATTGCAAAGAAGTTACCACTTCTGTTGCCTAGAGTGTCTATCTTCTATATCTATATCTATCTAGAGAGAGTGTCTATCTTCTCATTGGTAGAAAGGAAAATATTTCCTGTCTTTTTAAATATAAATACAGCTAATTCCCTGTAGCTATCACTTGACATCTCACAGATTTGACATCTGCAAACTGATTTAATTAATATTTGGGCTACCTTTCACAAGTGTATAGCACTTCCAACATACAGAAGTGCCAAGCCTTTAGTTGATAAGTTGTTCCCAGAGTTTCTAAAGATAAAATTGTCTAATTAAGTTACCTTTTACTGTTTGCTTCTGATTTAGTTCTCAAACTAACACCTACAACTATCTGAGAAAAACCCCCACTATCATTTTCTCATCAGTGTCATCACTTGAAAAGAAATGTCTGACTTTTCCTGGACAGCCCCATCAGGGTCAGCAGAATCTGAGATGCTGGCAGAAGCAGTGTGGATATTCCTGGGAGGATGCTCTCTGCCTGCAGAGCTCCTGCAGCCAACATTTGCTGCACTTGGAGAAGTTTGGTGCAGGGCTCTATTATAGCTGAGTTGTAAGAACAGCTGTGTGTTCTATACCACTGCCCTCGAGGATGGGAGAGGGGGATAAAAGAAACAGTGTGGAAGGAAGGAAGGAACAGAAGCCCAATTCAACTCTCATGGAAGTCTACAGGAATTTTTCCAACGACTTCATGGGAACTGAATTAAGCTGTTGGTGAGAAGCCATGTTCACAAAACTCCAGACCTCCTCTTCTATTCTACATCTGCACTGGATCTGTTGAATTTATTAGGAATAAAAATCCAGTTTACAACATGTGGAAAATAGAGGGGGTGAAGGTTATGAGAAAACCCCAACTTACTGATGTGGGAATGGAGACCTCTTGCAAAATGGATTGTTTCAAATGCACTAAAAACGTGTCCCCCCAGCACCCAAAGCCTTTCTGCATTCATAGTCCCTGACTTCATCAGTTTCACAGCATTACTTTTCAATCAGCAAACATCATAAACACAGGAAGGCAGATTTATGGCTGTTTATTAGCCAGCACCATTACTGTATTTACTGTAGTGTGAAAAAGGAAATCGGGGAAAAGTGCTATAAATCTCAGTGGCTGCAACCCAGATGCATTTATTTACTTACTGGATACTTCCCTAGTAGCTTAGCAGATGCCTGCTAGTTTACACTTATATTTTGAGCATATCAGCAGAATGCTCTAGAGGGCTGGGTGTTAAAATCCTGCTGGGGTCTGTTGTGGGCACTGCTAGGAAGGAGCTACTGAAATGTGTTCAGTTTAAGCAGCTAAAATAGTTATTGAAGAAACACCAAGGTGTTAACCAGTCACTGTGCTTAAAGAGAGTATATTTATCAATTTGGAAGTAGATAAATATACCATCTTGCATAACAACAGGAATATAAACATCTGGCTATTAAAACAATAGGAATAAAAGCAAAACTCCCGACTTGTTAGCATTAAGATATTCTCTGTTTTCCTAGGTTATAATGTAAGATGTGCCCAATGTATTCTATCAGCACCCTCAGGAGCTGTTGGAACCAGGTGGGGCAGTGTTTCCCTTGCCCCCTCCCTCTGGGCTATCTCCTGTTCATGGGCCATCAAGGCCTTGCCCATGGCTCACAGGTGACTCCCTTTGGGTGTTATCTCTGTTAATTGGCAATCAAGGACCCATTGTATGACTCATAGAATGAGATCAGCCCATTGGGAGATGCTCCACCCAGGGGGAGGAGCCAAGCATTCCCACCTGGATATAATCTGGGACAGAGGGCAGGGGCCTGCTGGACTCCTGGAGGAGCAGAGCTACCAGACCTTTCTGTGGGATCCCTGCTTCAACAAGAGCACTTCATCTGGACTGCTACCACCACTCTAACTAACAGGGTGTCAGGTTGGATAATTTTCATTTATTTTATTTCACTTTTATTCCTCCTGTTAAATTGTATTTTCTGACTTGGAGTCTTTCACTGGTTTTAATTTCAAACCAGCACATCTGTTCAAAGAGGAGCCACAATCCTCAAATCTTATCTTAAGTGCTGTACACTTGTGCTGCATACCGGGCTGCTATCAGATAGGGAGTTCTGTTTCCTGCAGGCCAGACCCAAAGGCTGTACTTTACCATTGGAGATATAATTGTAATTTATTCCAAGACAGTAAGTTGTCTGCCCCTGGATGACCTATTTCCATCTGCACTCAAAAAAAAAAAAAAAAAAAAAAAGTTATTTGAGACATGGCTGTCTTCTAATGTTCAAAAATGCATAAACACTTCTTTACAGAACAGTTATGTGTTATTCTCAGTAAACATGTCTTCTTTAAAGTAAAGAAAATTACTTCAACAAGTGTTGCATTGTCTAGGCCTGTTCTTTACACCTTCATTATCTAGAAAAATCTAATTAATTACTGGAGGTTAAATTGAATGTATTTAGGCCTCAGTTGTCTGAAAGATCTATTTAATTTATCAACTTTCCATTAAAAGCACAGCTTATTTTGTTCAGTTCAGATTTGTGGTCAGATGCAAAAGCTGGATCTAGATGCGTGGTTGAAGTATTTTTCCTAAAGGGAAATCGTGAATCCATTCAAACCAATTGAAATATCTGCACTGATGTTCAGTGAACCAGGAATTAAGTTCACCCCAAAACCTAAAGAGTTTTAATTTTTACTACTTTTCCTGCTTACTATTGGCTCTTATTGTTAATGCTGTTTTTAAAATGAACAGTAAAATGCAAAGAGTATAAATTATAGATGAACAGTTTCAATGAGGCTGTTGATTGCAATGACTGAAATCTAATTAAGCAGTTTAAGATCTAAGTGATATTATTATTAAAGAATTATGTTAACAGAGCATTTGATCAGCCTCATAATTTGTTTTATGTGAATTATACTTAGGAGATAATGTGATTCCAAGTGACAAAAAGCTCAGTTCTGTTTCTTTCCTCTTTTTTAGAGAAATCTAATATGCTGTATTTAAATTGAAATAAATTGACAGAGAGGTCTCAGGGAAACAATAGCACTATTTTGGCATCTTAACTTTAACTGACTTCCTATAAATACTAATACTGACTACAGGGTTTGAGATGAAATTATATGGAGTGCTTTTAAACAGGAACAGAAATGTCCGCAGATGAATATATGCAAATACATGTATATTTTTACACAGATATGCTAATTTGTTATGATGACAAGCTTATTAGCAGTAGCCAGCAAAATGCTTGTGCCACTCTACCTTTTTACCTTTGTGAAATCTGTAAATATCTATTTTTTAAATTAAAATAATTCAGTGCATTTTCCAATTTAATGGGAATCTATTGGAAAGACATTTATTATTCAATTTACCTGTACAGTTCATACTAATGTATGAACACATTGGATTGCTTCCTGTGTGCAGCATCTAAGTAGCAATCACAGGGGCAGCGTGCTAGATAAATATACCCCTTGTTTTTGGGAATCTGGTCTGTGCTTGGTGACTCTGGGAGTCAGCCTTGGTCTGGCTGTAATTAATGTTTGTGCTTTTCTCACTCTGTGAATTCCATCAGTCCCATCTCCTGTCAGGTCACTGCAGAGCATCTCTTACAGAGCCAAGAGACAATTCAGCACATCTGGGCTCATCACACTTTATAATTTCTGTTGTCTAGCAGAGGTGTCCCAAATTTCACTGTAAATGTATTTCTGTGAGCATCCTTTCCACACCTCAATGCCTGCACCCCTTGCCTTGGATGCTGAAGTGCTCCTCTAAAGTTTAACCCCGTTGGTGTGCACAGAATGTGAGCCTTGTCCCACCTGTGACAGATGCTCAGAGCATCTTGGTCAGCCCACACAGAGAATGGGCAATTGGAGGAACTGAAAAACACAAAACAGGAATCATTTTAGATGCAGCTGGACACCAAGAATTAGCAAAATACTATATTTTTGTGTTGGATTCCTTTGATTTTTACTCTGTAACTCTAAGTTTGTTCCTTGGTTACCATGAAAGGAAACCAGGCAGGATTTCAGTCTTAAAATTTCAGTGTCATATAACTGTGGGTTTGTTTGAAACCAACTGTTATATTTCAGTGCACAGCCTGACGAGTACCCTGGGGAAATGGGCACAATTCCAGAGAGACAATCCTGTTTCCAGGTTAAATGTGGTGTTCTGTGGTTGCTGCTTCCTTGACCCTGTTTTGGATGGAAGGACCATGTCACAGCATTATCTTTTCCCTGTCCACCCCTCACTGCCTCTCTCCCATGGACATGCCAGGGATTGTTGAATCAGCTCCTGGAATACTCTTGATAAAAACAGCTCCTATTCTGCTGCTGCCTGTGCTCTCCCAGTTTTTGTACCATCCAGTGATTTTGATTTAATTGAAATATTGTTTCAACAAGTTACTTGTAGTAGATGGTCTCTGGCACATATTTGTTTTTTAAGCTTTCAAAGAGGGCAGGGGATGATGGAGAAAACCGTGGGGAATGATATGGGCTTGAACAGAGAAGGACTGAGGGTAACAAACACTGCAGAGGAAAGAGAAAGTCATGAAACAAAAGGACACAAAGCAAGCATGGCTGGATGATTCACTCTTAGCTGGGCTATTGCTTTGTCTCAGGACTCACAGCAATAACCAAATCTTTATTCCTAACCCTGTGCCCTGAAATTTGTTGTGCCTTTTCTCATATGGCTCATTCTGTATCATTCCTTGAAGACAATCTCTGATGAGCCAAAATGTGCAGTATTTATTTGAACCTATTCTTGGTTTTCTTTTCATGTCTGGAAGGATGGAAAATTAATTTTGTTCTTGGTCTGGTTCAAAATCTTCCTCCCACACTGTGGAGCCTGGATGTGGTGTTGGAAGATAGTATGTTCTGGCTACAAGCATCAAAGTGAGATCCAAAGGGCAAGCAGCTTTACATATTTAACTACTGATAATCTGGTTCATAAAAGTGACTGGGTGTTTATGGATGACAACATTGATACTTTATGCTATTGATCTAACAGATGAAGTTAATCCTGTATTTTTAGAATATAAAAATATGCAAAAGTCATTCTTGATAGATAAAAAGAAATAGCTCAGCCAGGTGCTTTTAATGTTGATGTGTCAGCAGCATTGCTAACTGTCATTAGCATTTTTTCTTTATATCTTAAATTTAATCAATACTTTTCTGAGGTTATGATCAAGTGGCATAAAACATTTTACAGATTCTGTTTGCATGTGATGATTTTTGTGTTCTATGGTGGCTCTGATCTAACAGGGGATCCAGCAGCATTAGTAACTGCTGACAGTCTATGGCTTAAGTTAAAGGTGAATGTCCGCTTCTGGTGTTTCAATTTTTAAGCATTAAACTAAACATGCTTTTAAAGAGATTTAATTTTCATTGGTCTGAACTGAGTTCTTCTCAGAAATCAAGAAACCACTGAGGTCTCAACTCAACCTTTTCACTAGGAATCACAAGAATCCCATAAGATTTTTCAGGCTTACTGCTTCCAAAACACCTTGAGATTCTTAAGCTCAGGTACAATGGAAGAAGAATTGTTTTGTTAGCATGTGAAGTGACATGTTGATAGATAGGTATGTCCTAAGTGGTGGTTTCAAATATTAAATGATGATTATCCAGAGCTCTGAGGCACTGATTCTCTGAAAGGGCTTTCAATTTTGTGGGAGTAGAATGACAGGGGCTGATTGCAGCTGATTAATACTGAGCTACTAATCTGTACATTCTTTGTTCTTGACAAATTGTATAAATTAAGTTCTGGGGAAGAAGGGACCATCCTTAAAACTGAGGGCAATAGAGAGCCTGGCTGAGAGGAACTTGCCCTATGTGCTCCCTGCCTTTCCTTCCTTGAGCAACTCCCAGTTTCAGGGATACAATCCACCACTCTTCAACACCTTGTGGGAGAAAACTGTTGTAAATGCACTGTGTGTGGAAACTTAGGGAGAAATCCATGTCAGAAGAAACACAGGATGTAATTAGTCAAGGTAAGCAATGTGTAAGAAGGAACAGGAATTACCTTTATTGTTTATACAAACAGCATATGAAGCACCCACTCATTAAAAGATGAAGAATAATGAAATGTTTATACTTGCAGAGTTCTAGGGAAATACTGTAACTCTTTCCACCCTTTCTGTACCTCTTATTTCAGGTAATGTTATCTTGCAGGTCATGGGGAGAGTAGTAATTTGTACAAGAAAAAGAACAAGCCCCAGTATGACTGTAGTACAGCTTGAACTTTTAACTTCTGTTTTTGCAGAAGTGTCAGTTAGCTGCACAGTCCCTCTCCATTTGTCTCCCCTCTAAAGGTCAGACACCACTTCTTCATTATGTTCTCTGTCTTTTTATGCAAGCAGCTTCTGCTTGAAAATTTTCATGTGTCACTCATACATCTGTAGGGTGAAACATCTCTGCGAGGCATCCATCACTCACTCTCAGCTGACACCTGGTCATGAAGGTGACCTATTTCATATTAAAAACCCATTTCCTTTCATTGGCACCACCAGGATATGTTCCACCTTTTCCCTTTCCTTGTCCAAAGTGTAGGCTTAGGGGTTAGATTGAAGGTTCTTTGAAGGTAAAGGGATGATTTTTTGATTCTTTGCATCACTGTATTCTGTCAATTTAATTTTAATGCTGAGGAAAAAGCCCCAAACATTGCTTTCTGACAGAGAACACTTGAACACTGTCAAACTGAAGGATCACACTTCATCTGCGAGCTTGGTTAAATTGTTTCCACAGTGCAAAGAGTGTCATGTGAATCTCATATATTACAAGGTATCATAGCATGTTATTGGAGTTCCTTGTGGGATTTCAGTGCCTTGTGTCTTTTATATTACTTGGAATATGATGCTGAATTGTGGAAAACTTAATTAAAAATGAATTTTAAGATGAGAGATCTCCTGCATGTTACAGAAGTCTGTGTTATGCAAAAGAAAACAGTATGCATAACCTACCATGTTCCTGACATCTTTTTGAATTGTTGAGCAAAACAGTCTGTGTTCACATTTTAGGAGACACAATAATTCTCCAAAAGTTGCAATCTGTCTTTGGAGAACCCACAGGTTTGTCACTGAATTTCATTATCAATCAAAGCATTTTTGTGTGGAAAAAAAGGTGTCTTGAAGAGAACTATATGTAAGAAGAGGAGAATAATCTCCAGGATAAAGATGCTGCTTCTGTTATGAAGTCCTCAGCAGTTGATCAGATTTGATTGTAGTGTGTATTGGATTAAAAATTATTTTTATATTGGAGTTTTAAATTCCTTTTTTCTTCTCTATGTCCCACTATCATTTCCTCTCCAAGTAGTAGAGAATAATATTTACTCTGCATTATAAGTGATGCAGAAAATCAGTTCATTGTAATGTTTGCCTAATTTTGAACTACCTAGTTTGCTTCTGCTTCATTTGAAATAGATAAACACGCACAAGGTAATTTGGATACATCTTTGTCATGGTAAAATCTGCTCTGATTTAATGTGGTTATCTGGGATGTGATCAGTCTGGTCACTGGCATAATAAATACGGTATTTTTTCCAAAGAGAAGGGGAAACTGAGAAAGTCCTGTTGCTATAGGAGAAAAAAAAATCATAGGAATTCCAGGCTTTGGGAAATACAGTTCCCATTGTTCACCTCTCCTGGTGTAACACTGATCAGTGTAACATCATTACTCATCTGTGCTCTGCCTTTGGGATTTGTTCCACCACGTTCCACTGCACTTCTCAGGGGCTAATGAGCCATTCACACTGACTTACCACACCAGAAACCAGGCTGAAGCAGAAATCAGGGGGTTTTTTATGCTTGGCAGTCTTTTTGCTGGAAAATCTGAATTAGGAACTTGTGAAGTAACCTTCAGTACTGTTGTGAAGTATAAAAATTCCCATTACTCCCTGCCTCTGCCAGTACTGAGACGCTCACTGCCATGTTGGTCCTGAAGGATCATCCTCTGTTCATTATTCCTTCTAGCTCTGACCTTGAGATCTTATGAATCACTTTAAGATTCATGAATTAATCTTAAAATTACAAAACAATGATGACTGTGGCAAAGAACAGTACATTTGAGAGACAAAACAACAGAAGAAAAAGGCTGACAGTGCTGGAAGCCACAAAGCAACCACAGGAGGGTTTTATCAGGAATCAGAATGATGCTACCCCTGTCTGAAAAAAGAACTATCAACTGTCTGAACACAAAGTTCTGATGAGTTTGTGCTCTTGCCTGAGAGATACTTCATGTTTTCATGGGACAGTTTGGAGAAACAAACACAGCTCTGGCCTTATGGGGAAAGATATCCCTTGTGCTGTAAGAGAACAGCATTCCACGGGGAATAGGAGAGCAGGTTAATGGGACATAGGGATGGAAGCAGGGCATGTCTTTGCCATTGCTAGTTCATGTATACTAGAATATTCTACATTTGCTGTGGGCTATGGCTCTTTCTTCTAAAGGTGCAACTGCTGTTAATGTTTCTGAAAAATAAAATGTTACTGATCAATACATGTTTTGCATTTCAGTGTTTTTCCAGCTATGAGAGCTGTATAACTACAATGGTTGGCGGAAGTTCTCTTTTTTTAAAGGCTGATTAAATCATGATCATTCTTTTAACTTATTTATTGAAGGCTTAGCACAACTCTAACAAAAAGTTATCATCAGTCCTGTACGTTTTCTACTGATGCTTTTAGGCAAACACTGTTTACTTCTGCTTAGGCTGATTTGGTTATTAAGAAACCAAAGGGAGCAAGGCATAGTTTCTCACTTGTTCTCCTGTTTGATGTTGCTTAGACTGTCTCCCTGCATTGCAGGGAACTGAGCCTCTGACAGACTTTTGTGTTCTGATTCTGGAGCATTATTGGAGATCACTTTATTATCTTAGGCTCTGTACATCACTTCAAAGACAGTCAATGTTAAGGTGGTGTGCAGTCGTCTGTCATATCTATCAGGTAGGCAATGGATTCACTCTACAAAGCCTCTTAAAATTCTGTAACAATCTTTGGGAACCTTATCTGAGTGCTTATGTGACGTGAAGGCACCTTCAGACCCAAACTGGCTCATACCTTGAAATGCTTCCCCTTACTGCAGCTGAGCTCCCCTGAGGTCAGCAGCAGGTGAGCAGTCAGTGTGTGCCTCAGTTTTCTCATTGTTGTTTCTAGGTGCATCAGTACCAGGTTTAAACACAGCACACATCACAGTCTGAAAGTTGATAGAGCTACTAATGCAGATACTTGCAACATCTGTGGCTCTTTAAGGAGCTGCTTTCAGTCTGTGTTCAAATACAGACAGATGCCTACTATATTTTTGATGTGGAGAAGCTTAGGGACTGTTGCTTTTCTAATTGTTCCATTCACAGTATTTATTTATACTTACATAATTGTAACTGGATTTCCATATTCTAGCAGTGCTTGTAATGAAATGTGATTTGTACTATTCTGTATCATCCCAGAATGAGACTGGGATATCTGACTGACTAAATAATGTGTGATAAACACTTTTACATAAACTTGATTGTACTTACAGTTTGGGGCATTCAGCTGCTGAATGAACAGCTAACATGGGATTCTCCAGCATGAGTTTCTCATTTAAGTGAAGATCTACCTCAGTCCTTCATTATTAAGATTCAAACAAACAATTTATTTAATTTCCTTCATTATATTTTTCTCCTTCATTGTGTCTTATTCTTTTTTTTACCTTCAGGAAAATCTCAAAAGTGCTCAGATTGAGAATTTGCTGTCTCAGCTGTCTTTGCCTTTCCTGGTGCTTTGTGCTGTGAATTGGGTCACATGCAATTTTGCAGTGATACAATTGTGCTTTTTTGTGAGAACCATTCCTCCTCAACTTGCTTCCTATGCATCTTCAATCTGAACACTATGAAAGTGCACTAA
The DNA here is from genome assembly GCA_013389925.1 of Aegithalos caudatus. NCBI lineage: Eukaryota > Metazoa > Chordata > Aves > Passeriformes > Aegithalidae > Aegithalos > Aegithalos caudatus. Next base: position 31,349 of record WEIU01007592.1, read on the forward strand.
AAGTAAAGCAAGATTCCTTTATTTAGCTAGAATTTCAGGCTGGAACATTCATAGTACTTTCCAGAAATCTGTAATACTCTTGCTTCAAGTTCCTAGTTCTGAAGAATTTAAGCAGAAACTCAATCCTCAAACCCCAGATATGACTCAGGCATTGTGTAATTGTTTTCTGTGGTAGTAGAGAAACTGATGTTAAATAATGCCCAGCTTTAGTTACTGGACAAATACTGTTTCTGACTGAAGAGAAAAACTTCTCTTGTAGCAGGTAAAAGTTTGAATTTTATTCTAATGTGAGAGGACAGCCTGTCAGCTAAAACTAACAATTGATTATAATGCTAAGACTGGCAGTGTACCATTATATTGTCATGGCTATGGCCATCTAGTCCAATCCATACCTCTGGCAGTGGCCAGTCCCACATGAAAAACCTGCAAGGAAACCCTATAGCAGAAATCCTGGAATTATTATGTGCTCAAAAGGGGGCATCTGTCCTAACCTCAGGCATGTAGAGGCTACCTTATACCCTCAAGCAGGAAATTTCTATCTGTGATTTTTCCCTCTGTAAAGAGATTTACCTACGAGCTTTTCAACTTGATCTCGCTCCCTCGGTTTTTCTAAGGTATTGGAGAGGTGTGAACAGCGTATGTGTTCTGCAGAGAGTGTCAGTGGGAAATGAGAAATGGTAAAAACTACTGAAAACAGCAGTGTGTGTTTGAAGTTTGACTCCTGTCTTACTTGCTTATTGCAAAGAGCAGACTGAAGAAGCAGATGATACGTGTCAGAAAAACTAAGACCCTCATCACTTTACAAGAAGAAATATTGCTGATTTCCTTCTGAATGTTTAAGAAGCTATTGCAAAATATGTCCAACGTTGGCTGCTCCTCTAAAAGCCTGGGCACTATCCAGGAGCAGACTCAGCAGTGTCAGCATGGTAAGAGACAGGCTTATCTCCAGGAAGTTTAAAAATGAGGAATCCTAAAAATCTCATGAGGTAAGCCAGTCTCTGAGAAACTCAGATACACTAGCAAAAATGAAGATGTTCAGGCAAGTTGTATAAGTTTTAGTCAGTTGCTAAATTCCAATTTTTCATTTCCAGATTTTTGGAGAGTCATGTAATCCTGTGCCTTTTGCCAAAAGTGTGACCACTGTCATGCCTGTAAGACAAGAGGGAATAGCAGACACTCCATGAGGGCAAAAAGGCATAAACAGAAGTCTCTAAACCATGGCAGTGATCATAAGGGCTTTTACTGACACAGATCATCAGCTGTCTTAGAACTGCTAGACTCGGCTTGCTTTCCAATTCTTCCTTGCAGCTGGTGGGAATTTGTACAGCTGAGGATCCAGACAGGGACTGGGGCAGAAAAGCTGTGCAGCTTTTAGCACTGCGGGTTTGTTTTGCAGTCCAGCTCTGCCCGGTGATCACAGCCTGCAGTGCTGGGGGATGTGAACGTCCACGTAACATCAAACACAGAGCTTTCTGTGGCCTTTGGGTGGAAAGCATTCAACTGTTCTTTAATAGCTGTGTCTTTAAAAAGGTACCTTTTGAGGCATCTTTTAATTAGATTTTCTCACTCACCTTCAAAAATTAACTTTAATCGATGCCTCAGAAATGGGGAAAGCTCCCCTACCTTCTTGCTTATAGACAGGGACTGTTTTCTTGAGGGATCAGATGTCTAGAAGCTTTCACAACATGCACAAAACAACTTATGACAGAATAGCAAGCTGCCCTGTGCCATCACGGCAGCTGGCAGTGAGTCATTGCTTCTGGCCCTGTAACGCAGACCTTGCGTGTCTGGGAAATAATGCCCAGCCAAGTGTGATTGCAGCCTATTATTAAGGCTTTATTTGTGAAATTGGTATAGCTGAGGTCAAACATCTTTCTCTCTATTTTCACATAGTGCTTTTAGACAGCTTTCAATAATGATTCCATTATCCCCCCTACTATGAAGATATTTTATCTCTTATACAAATTGCTGGTTAATTGCAGAGTTGTTTTTCACATCTGATTCGGCTTTTGAGTAAGATGGTATGACATGGAGCCAGAGGCAACACTGACTACAGAAAAAATGATGTTTCAGCTTTAAACTTAAAGTGAGTACAAGAATTTCTGAAACAGATAGAATGCAGCCCAGGAGTTACTGTATGTAGTGAAATGCATTGTCTAGAAAGTGAAATTATTTAGAAACAGTGGTTTACCTGCAGGTCTCCAGGGGATGTGTTGGCTTCCTTAAAATATTTTAGATCCACTTTGTGTGGTATGGAGGTAGAAAATTGTTTTACTTGTAATGTCAACCAGTTCAGAATTGTTCTTTGATTTATGGGCCCTATAATATCTTGACATAACGAATGGAAAACCTCAAGACTAGGAGCGGATGCTGAACAGGAGAGAATGAGGTGATGTTCTTACTTTCAGAGTGGTTTCTTAAGGTCAAGGATAGAGACCTGGCTACAGGGATATTTGAAAGTATGCTGGGATTACTGTCAGAGAAACTTTATCTGTGCTGACTTTCTCCAGATGTTCTTATTTCTGTTGACTGTAGAAGGAATCTGCACAGTGGATGCTGATGTTTAGATGGGACCAGTTAAGAGAAATTCCCTTATTCCCTTGTTGAAAGACCACAGTGCCTTGTGTAGCTGTATTTCAGTCACAGAGAAAATCCAATAAACCAGGAAGAATATTAATATGACTCGAATCTCTAGGATTAAGTCCTGAATTTCTGTTGAGTCTGAATTCTTACTCTTACAAAAATGTTGATATGCCTTTTTCCTTAAAGGAGCTGGGCAGTTGTAGCAAGGTACTGGCAAACATTTTAGAAGAGCTTACTATGATAGTAACCTTGTATGGAAATGTGACTTCCAGCACTTACCAACATCACCTGCAAGAGAAAACTTGGCAAGTCTTCTAGTTTGGTCAGTGAATGTTGCTAAGGGGAATATTAATTTGAGATATTCATAGCTCAGCAGAAAGCACTCTTGGTCCCTCAGCTGTGCACTCTGGAAGAGAAATATTCAAATAAATAAAATACTCAGCATCTTGTATTTAAAACAAAAGGATAGGGACTCTGAAAGTCTCTTACAGTGCTGGTAGTTCTCAGATTTACTTTTTCACATCTTGTTGCTTAGGTAATAATGTTTGTAAAAGTACCAAGATGAGTTTTACAGGACTGAAACTCTTGTCTTTATCTGTTTTATACTGTTATGAAGTATGAAAGAATCAAGTTCTCAGGATTAGCCAGGGGAAGTTGGTATCAATTCACGTAGCCCTGTGATATCTGTGAAGAAAGGTTTGCCATTTTGTTGTGGAAATTAATGAAGGAGGCAATCTGAACTCTTACCTCTGCATAAACCCCCCCCCAAACCCAAAGAAACCAACCAACCAAAAAACAACAACAACAAAAACTCAAATCCAGCTGTCTAAGTTACACCTCTTATGCAGAGAGGGATGATTTGCCTTAAACAGTGACCTTGTGATGTCCTAAAACCCTTTGCCAATTTCAATTAAATAAAATAAACCACAAACAGAGGAAAAAGCCTCCTAAATCCCAAACCCCAGAACACATTGATCAGGAAAAGGTATTTCCTTCCATACTAAATGTCTCAGCTACCACCATTCTCAAGGATTTTTTAAGTTTTCAATGCCTTTGCACCCACAGAATTATCTTGCACTAATGTAACAATATGCAAGTTGTTGTTCCAAAAATCCTGGGCCCAACTCCAGATTCATCATGTGAACTTGAAAAAGCCAACATGCTTTGGAGTTACAAAAATAATACTGGATTATTTATTTATATAGCACCCATAAATTTACAGGTTGCTTTACACTCCAGAAATAAATTCTAGTCCCTGGAAGGGTAGTGCCACAATGAATTCTGGCTGCTAGGTTTAAATAAAAAAGAAGACAAACTCTAATAAATTCTCAGAATTAAAAAAGAAATTTTAAAAAAAATCTCATTACCAATCTCTGATATCCTCTATATTTTAAGTACTTCTGCAGTGAATTAATTTAATTTCTAGCCTAAATAAAAGGCAGAGAAGAATTGCCCCAATAGCTCCTAAAAAAAGCATTAAACTCGCACCCTGGCAGCAGAGAACTGAACCATCTGTTGCTGGGTTGTTGAATCCATGTCAAACTCGGCAGCATGTGAGAGTGACGTAGAGTGCAGCGCACGGAACAGGGCATTTATTTTTGGTGACATCTGGATGCTTTTTATCTGCTCCATAAACAAGGATTTTGGGGACAACCAACTCGTAATCATGTGCACTTATCTCTACAAAACCACCGTGGTGTTTGATCCTCTGGTTACATATTTCTCTTCAAAAGCCTCACTCTGATGAGGGAGAAAATTCTAAAAGGATGTAGAATTTTTTACTTCCTTGATTTTTTTTTTTTTTTTTTTGCTAATTTTCTTAACGAGTTTGATAAGGTGGCCAACCCCACCCATCTTTTCCTTGGCTGACTAATTCGCTTTGGGCTCGGCAACTTGTCCCTGAGATCAGTGTTCCTGCTGCCTGACATGGAACAGGTTTACACTTTATGGTTAGAGCTCAAATACAAGAAATAAAAGAAAAAAAAGAAGCCCAGTTGGATGAAATTTTGGAGACTTGCTACTGCAGCATATCATGGTCATATTTAATCTTCTTACAGTTGACACCTGCTAAAAATTTACTGTTCCGGAGGGATTGGTGGTAGTTCTGTGCTGGCTTTATTGGTGTGACAGTGACAAATTTCTAGGGATTTCATTGGAGAAATCTGTAATAGAAGTTTCTCTTAGCTTTAAAATTATACTTTGAGGTGGCTGAGGGTTGTGTGCCTTTGTTCTTTCTTTTCACAGTGGCATAATTACTGGTCATAGTCCATGTGAGAAATCAATGCAAGCACCTGCAGGCAAAGGAAGTGGTTTCCATGCTCTGTATGGGAGATCTCAGAATAGCTCCTTTGCTGTTATTCAGCTGTCACTTCACTTAGGTTTGAATTTACAGAAAAGTAAGAGACATCTGGTTCTTACTTTGAATTCTCCATGGGAAACACAATAGCAATAATTTCACTGAAGGAGGCTGTCTAGCAGTTAGTAATGATGGGACTATTTTGGGTTTACTTAACTGTACAGTGGGTGCTTTTCTTCTGCAGGTAGTGGTGTCTCAGATTTTGATGTACATTTCTTATCCTGTCCAGACTCGGTTTAAGTCATGATTGAGGAATTAAACTGAAAAACTCCAAGTACTGTGGGTTTATTGCACTTTGGTCAGGTTGCTTATGTACCTCAGTTAAGGACAATAAAGGTACAAGTTAATTTTTTTTTTTCATTCATAATCATTAGGACCTGATTCTAGTAGTGGTCTCACATGATTCTGCTGAAACAATAGAGGCATTCTCTTTGTGAAGGAGTGATTTGAAACCAGTTCTTCAGTCTCATATTTATGCTGCAAACACAGTTTCTCCCCCATCACAGGACTTTGGTTTTTCCTGAAAAAAAAAAAAAAAACAAAAACTGAGTCAGGAACCTTGGGAATTGGTCCAGTGGAATGACTGACTGACACATGACGGTCAGTCTGACCTTTCCCAGTTCTTCATGTTCCTGCCATTAAATGCTTGCTCACAAGGCTCTGAAAAGGGCCAGTCTCAAACCCCCTCCACTCTGAATCATTCTTTATTCTCTTCTTGGAGATGTTCCCTCTTTGCTTTGTTGATATCTGGTATTTTGTTCTTGAATGAAAATAATGATGATAAAAATCATACGATTCAGGGTTAAAATGTTGTGTCAGACAAATTATGATCTGAATGGTTAGTAGGAAGAATTAGTACTTCTTTGTGGTGCTATCCTGGGCTATTAAATACTGACAGAATAATGGGCTTTGGATGCCTGATCTGTGTTGTATTATTCTGAATTCTCTGGACAGCAGAAATCATAATGAAGAAATTCAAATTTCAAGGCTTGTTTTAAATACACATTGGCATCAATAACGAATCCTGTTGTTTGTGTGCTTACCACTTGTATTTAGGAACTCCCTAACTTAGATTGTGTGTGGTTTTAGGAGTGGCAAGCTGTTAGATTTAAAATGCACTGGATTTCACATAGAGATGGCTTTTTGATCAAACTGGTCAGGTATATAAATCCTGGAAGCACATCACTACCTGAAAACAGGTTTGGTTTAGGAGCTACATGCTGTTAGTGCTTCTGCTATAGAAGGTGTGGAGACCCTATGGTCTGTTAATGAGAAAGAAATTGCAGGAAAAAGATAGCAAGAAGGGTTTAATATGCAGATGTAGGCTCATTGACACTTCAGGGTCTGGCTCATCATTCTTGGTCACTTCTTTGATGTGTTCCTGAGGAATGAGATGATGTGTATGTAAACACTGAACATCATCCATATACCTACTCTCTGTTCTGTGGGAGGTCTCATATTTTCACTATATTTTGTTGAGCTTCTTAGAGCTAATGGTAATTCCTCCAGCAATGTGTAAAAATAAATGAAATTATATTTCAGTATGGAGTCGACATGTCTGGATGCCAAAACAGTTATTGTTTTGTATGAGGAATCAGAATGTGCCAAAAATTCTCTCTTCTCTTTTCTTCTCTGTTATTAAAGCTCATTGAAAGCTAAAAAAAGTAGAATGTCATGTCAAGAAGAATAATTGTTAATTTTGGATTTAAAAACTTCAACAGATCAGTGTCACGTTGCAAAAGGAAAAACTATCTCCCCATCAAAATGATATCTGTTGGGAAGAACACTTTGCAGAGGAACTCCTCTAAATATATGGCACTGAATCTTGCTCCTCAGAGATGTCCAGTGTAGTTTGCACTTTGTATCCACTTATCCAAAGAAACCCACAGGCAGAAAAAACTGCTGGGATACCCAGTGGTAGGTACTATGCAGGGAGCAGCTCTGTCTCCCAATATTTACAACCTCAAAAACAAGGAGAAAAACAGGCTGGGAAGACAGAACTGTGTGTTTCATCACCAAAAAAGTCCTTGTGAGTCATGAAGTCAGGCCCAGTACAGTGAGGGTAGGAATGGGGCAGGGCTGAGTCACAGCTGCTCCAGGGCAGGGGAGGGCTCCAGGGCTTTGCTCCAATGCATTTATTTGTGCTGCTGCCTCCCCACCACCAAAGGGCCCCTTGCACCCATGGAGGTGCCAGTCTGGCCCCAGGGGAGTTCTGTGGGGTCTGTGCCTGACTCTCCAGGAGGGACAAGAGGATGGAGGCTCTCCAGCCAGCAAGGACCCCAATAAAAAGTACCTGATCCTCTGGAACAGCTGAGTTCTCAACAGTGTTTAAGGTGTAAATGTAGAGAAAGAACTTAATAGAGAACAATGGGAGGTATATTAGAGTTTTTTAAGGATTTCCTTTAGAACATGAGCACTCTGAGCAAATTATTCTGAGCCATTGCTACTCCCAGTTCTTCCTGCATTTCTTTTCTCCAACTCCTACTCCTTATTTTGTTAGAAAAGTAGAAGTTAACTGTTAGGCCATTGTGTTCTTCAAAACGAGTCAATTCTGCCATCTCCAGCAGAGTTCAGTTTGAGTTTAGCTTCTGACTAAGATGAAGTACAATTAAAATGGGGAAAGTGGCACAGTGCTTAGTACTGTGTCTGCTAATTGCTGCTGTACTTTCATTTCTTGTGACAGCTCTCTATGATGCATTATCACTCTGGTGGGTTCCCCCCACCTTTAGCAGCTTTTCCTTAGATTAATTTCTGAGTGTTGCTGCACATTGGTGTGCTGAACACTTGGAACAATTTGCAACTATTAAGTCTGGTCCCGAGTTTGCTACTATTAAAGTTCATATTTGATCTTCTGCCTCTTGTAATCACAGGAGGAGATGTGGCTTTGTTGCTGCTTTCATGTTCTCCAAATCTCCCTCTCCTCTCTCCCCTCATGCCCTTCAAACAGATTGTTCCAGGCTGAGTGAATTGCAGAGTATGAGGTAGGAGGGATGTCAGGGAGGTAAAACACAGGGAGAAAAGACTAAGGAAACAAAGCTAAATATTAATTACTTCCATTGTGATTAGCATCATTTGTTTCAGTCACTGTTGCATTTCTTGTCTGCTCTTCTCAGAAAATTTTGCAACCCCGAAGTTGTCCCCAGACTTTCAGTATTTAAAAATTCAGTTGGAATTCTGAAATGTAAATCCAAAATTAAAATGTGTTAAAGTTCAGACTATTCAAACATGTGAGGACAGCATGAGCTGATTTTATATCTTTGTTATGATCTTTGTTATTTCCTTAGTATTAGAGCAAGAAATGCCCATAGGTGTGCTGTGCTCCTGTGAAGTGAAACCAATCCTTGCCTTTGGGATTTAATTAACCTTCAGAAATAAACCAGACAAAATAGGTAAAATGGGGACATTAGAGATTATGAAGATAATAATGACTAATTCTCTAGATTAGCTAGGAAATCTGAAACTAGATCTTTTGCATCTCATTCTAGGATCTCAGTCCCCTTTTTCTCTCCTATTTACATCTCAGTTTTTTGGGTTTTTTTTTTTTTTTTTTCCC
>WEIU01007592.1:39875-189906 GCA_013389925.1 Aegithalos caudatus
TTTTTTTCTTTAATGGGAAGAGCATTTGGTTAAGAGAAGAATGTTACTGAATGAAACCATGAGCTGGAAGATCCCACTCATCCCATGGGCAGGACCAGCTGTAGAACCAAAGGGTCTATCCCTCATTTTAGGAAGAAATACCAGACCAAATTCTGGTGTGTGTCTGCTGATTTTTTTTTTTTCCTTCAATTTCATTCTCTATTAATGATTCATTTGGTGAAATTGTCTGCCCACAGAAGTGGCAGTTATTCCTACACAGATCACAAATTGAAAATGGGAATGCAGGCATTCTGTCAATGGTTAAATGACTAATTTGACAGTAGGCCATTCTTCCAAGAGTCAAATGCTCCCGGAGACATGAGTGGGCTCAAAGGGAGGCTGAGGCCATACACGATGCCAAGAGCTACACATGGTTCTCACATAAATATGTCCTTAATAGTTACTCTTAATACTTCATTATTGGTAGGTCATAAACTTCCAACACTAAAAGTGCAGAGATAAGGAAACAAAAGGAGTTTCAGAAATGGAATGGAAGCAAGGGAAGTTTTCCAGTTGTAGAGATCTGTATTTCTCTTTGTTTGTAGTTCAAACTCTTGAGCTTGCCAGATTAGTGAATAAGAATCTTTTGTTCTTGTCCAGTAAACATCTTGATGATATGTAAGAAAGAGCAGGCATGGAAAGCTAATGCAGCTCCATGTTCACATGTCTCTCTGCTGATAACAGAAGAAAGGCTGGGTAACACAAACACATGGTGTTCCAGGGTCCTTCTTCATGATCCTCTTACAAAAGGAAATTCAAGACAGTCACATTCCATCTGTTTTAATCCATATCTGAGATATCAGTCATATACTGCTTGTAGGCAAGGATTAGAATGCAGAAGTGAGTAGCTGTATTGCCCCCACTGTATCTGAACCATGGAAATATGGGATTTCCAGGGCCAAAATTCAGATAAAGAACTCGTGTTCTATTTAGTAACCCACGTAAATGTCCAGATTTTTAAAAGAGTACACGTCAAGAAATGCTGACTTTATCAGATAACATGAAGCATTGTCGGAAATTTGGCTCACTCACAGGTCTTTGAAAGGCAGCTGATCCCTTTTGAAATATGTGTCCGTAGACATTCCTTGGAAAAAAAGCCTTTGGCACACACAGCTGATCAAATAAAGAATAACACCAAGGTTTATTTTATATTTTTAGTTGGAATCCTGCAGAAGGGATCTGCTCCCTGCTCACCTCGCTGGCACACACGACTGATCAAATGAAGAATAGCACCAGGGTTTATTTTATGTTTTTAGCTGGAATCCTGCAGGAGGGATCTGCTCCCTGCTCTCCTCGCTGGCACACACGACTGATCAAATGAAGAATAGCACCAGGGTTTATTTTATGTTTTTAGCTGGAATCCTGCAGGAGGGATCCGCTCCCTGCTCTGGTCGCTGCCCGCGCGGGGGCGCCAGCCCCGAGCCCCGCGGTTCCCGAAGTCCCGGCCCGGGAGGAGCCCGGGGGGTGCGGGGGTCCCTCGGCAGCGTCCGGGACATTCGGGCTGGGTGTCAGCTCCCTCACCCTGCCACAGCTGCTGCAGCTGCATCGGCCTTGCGAGGCCTTTAACTCAGCTGTATTTTCTCTCTCCGTGAGCTGCAGTTTAAAAAATACTTTGTAAATATCGAATCTTTCACGAGATGTATTAATCTTTGAGATCCAAGTAGCCTGAATCCTCATCTGTTTTTTTCAGCTCTGTGTTTCTTTATTATGCCTTCTCGTATTTGCTAGTTTTAGGGTTGCTTTCTTCCCCTTTTTGCACCTCTTTTGGCTCACCAAGCATCTTTCAGCAGAATCACAGTGTTTGTGCCTGATTTGCACTCAAACTCTGATCTGCTCTCAGAAACTCATATCCAGAAAGTTTTCTCACTCCTGTGCTTCTTCCTATAAATATGTTGTTTCCATCCTCTCTGATGAGAGAATCCCTTTGTTTTGCTGGTGTCAGTGGATGTACAGGCAATGCCACAGAATTTATCAAAGTAAAAAAAAACAGGGCAGGGACAGTGATAGCTGATGGGTATAAGCTGGATCTTACATGGTTTGCAGGTGTATGGCTCAGGCAAACCCATAAATGCAGCCAAGCTTCCTAGAATTTTTTGTTGGTTAAAAAGTGCTCCAAATTCTTCATGTTATGATGTAAGCTGTTGGGTTTTAATTTTTTTTTCCAGGGTCCTTCTTTTCAGATCTTAATTCTCCCTTCATGAAAGCCCAAGGCTTGGCTCTTAGTTCCAGATGTCTTTATAAGCCCACACCCTGAACACAAAATAGTGTTGAAGATCATTCCCTTGTCTTATCCTGCCAAACACAAACTTTAAAGAGGTTTGGGCTATGGATGTTCTTTTGTCCTGCTCAGCAGACCCCTGACTGGGATAATATCCTTAGGGTTATGAAGTATTATTGAAAGGAAGCACAAGAACACTGTGCTCTAGTTCTGCATGTGGCTTTAATTATAGATTCTCCTGAATCCTTTTCATACCTGCTCTTAATATTTTTTTTTTTAAATTTCTTCCACTCTGCAATGATTCTCTTCAAATGGGCTTTAAAAATGCTATATAGGAACTAACTATACAAAATTAAGGAATCCTGATATTACCTTTCATCTTCTTGTTTCTAATTCAGCCTGACAAGCTGTGCAGAATAGCTTGAAGAACTGAGGCCTCTTCCTCATGAATGCACCTATAAATTAAAAGCAAAGGAGTTTGAGCTGCTTTTCATTATCTTACATCCAATGGCTGAATTTAACACACCAAACAAAACACTATCATCGTCTTACAAAATAATGTTTAGGGAAAACATGTGTTTCAGGATTATTTTTTTGGTGCTCAGTAATAGCAGCACTTCATTTCTTTTAGATAAATATTTATACAAGCATGCACTGTAAACCAAGAAAGCCCAGGGTCTGAGGCCCTTCAGCAAAGAATCTCTCATTTTCTATGATGATTTTTTTTTCCTGAGCTGTTTTATAAGTATTAACCACTGAGGGAGTTAAGAACCTAAAAAGAAAATATTTTTGAATACTGGAAGGAGATCAGTTTCCTTTCCCTAGACATGATGTTACTCAGTGCAAACTACAGCCTTAAGTAAAAACAAAGTGTGCATTGAGAAATTCACTTCAGAACAGCTGCATTTCTGAAATGTTGTAGGCAGGGAAAGTTTCACCCTTGGACTCCCTTCAGGTGTCTCAGAAGTTTCTGGTGCCCTGGTGCTAAAAGGATATTAGAAAAATTCTGCTTTAATATTGGCTGTGAGAAAAGTCTTACTTTTAGGAAAACACACCCTCCCCACACACCCTTAAATTTTTAAGTACTTTTTAAAAATCAAGGAATTGACCTGAGGATGAGGTGGGAACTCTGCTGTCCTAGGAACTGGCCTGTGTCAGGAAGGAATCACTCTGTCTGATTTGGTTTTGTATCTTCTTAATGATGGGACTCCATTAAAAGAGACCAATTCATAGCAGTGATTACTTCTATATTCCAATGTACATTTCCCCAAACAACCCATGTGCCTTCAGTACCTGCTCTTACAGGCATTTATTTTGTTGGGTGCAGGGGCCAAATGTTTCAGGACAAAGAGGGGTAGTTTCAAAAGAGGCACAAGAAGTTATGCCCCCAGCTGAAACTGGAGTGGATTACACAGTAAAGTGGTATTTTCAATGATAACTTGTCCCAAATTATATAGGAAACTGAGGCTAGAAACTAAGGAATAATTTATTTTGGCACTAATGATGTTGTACCAATTTTATCACCCCCCCCCCCCCCATAATCTCTAACATTACAATTCCTCACCTGGCTATTTCAGCATTATTGAGGAGCTTAGTCCTGTTCCTAGAACTGAAATTGTCTGCAGAGGCAAAATGGCTTGCTAAATAAAGCAAATTCAAAGTGTTCCTATCCCCAACCAATTCAACTGTAGTTCAGGAAAAATAAAATGAAGTTCTAAAAACTTATTTTGGTCTCATTAAAGGAATTTTCATTTGATACAAAATTATTGCACAGTCCTGTGACAGACTGAGAAATGAGTGCATGCAAAATGGCCTAAAACATCCATTGTAAAATTGTTATACTAAGGGACTTGTGTAAAATTTGGGTTTTGTACTTGGCTGGCTTTACATGTACTTTTTTCAGTTTTGATTTGAGTTGTGGCTTTAACTCTGTTTAGAACTGGGCCAGAACCACAACCGTGGATCCAAATACCCACAAATCCTGGCCCAGATCTGAATTTTTCATGTTGAGTTCATTTCTGATTCAAAAGAACCCCCAAATTCTGGGTAAAATTATATCAAAACCACTAAACTCCCCTGGCTGGAGTGCCAAGCCACAGTTCAGCCCAGGTTTGTTTGAAAATGACTCAAAACTGGTCACAGATTCTGTTGAACGTGATCCAAAATTGAATCACAGTATTTAGAAACTTCAGCAAACTGAGGCAGAACTCAGCAGTTGTGATAAAGCCAAAAGTGAGAGAGGATTGTGAGGTCTTAATTTCTTTTTGTGGACGTTTCTTGCAGTTCAGCAAACCCATCCTGAGCGCTGCACTGGTTCAGGGGAGCTGGTAGTTCACAGAACTTGTGTGCTTGAGAGTAATACTTAAAGAGCTGAAAGCAAGGATGGAAATTTATTAGTTTCCTCTCTTATGCTTTTTCCATTTTTAGTGGAGTTGCTCTTGTTCTGTTCTGCCTTCTGCACAATTAAAATAAAAGCCTTTGAAGTGTCTGAATTTGCATATTTTATTTTTTTCCAGAGACTTTGTCACAGCCTCTTATGGAAGTGATAGCATTAAATTGGAGCAGCACAATGAATTCCAGGAAGCGAGTAATCTTCATTAAGCTTGTTTATTTGCAGGAGCTCCATTAAATTAAGAATGCTTATCAGCCTATGTCTGCACTGATGAAACCAGTTCTGCTGTTTGCCTTGAGGGATTGGTTCCCTACCTGACACCTCAGGGTCCTGGATTTTAATCACGTCCTTGGCAAACCCAGTAGACCATTAGTTCAAAAATGACATTTAACCTAGAGCACAAGATCACTCTTTATAGTAACTTCTACGTATTCTCCATTTTGAAGATTAAGAAATAAGGTTACAATGTAATGCATGACTTAAAACAGGTGAAAAAGTTGGTTTTAAGATGTTTCTGTTGTGGTAAGGGCAGGTGTAGATTTGGACTGATCCAGTCTCAGGTGTGAGTGCTGGCACATTCTCCTAAAATCAGAAGCAAAAGAGAGAGATGAATCAATTCTGAATTGAACAAATGGCAGAATTCCAGCCTAATACCTTGAAAAGAAACTCATAAAACATGAAATAAAACTTAATTTCCCCCTATGTGTATTTAATGATGACTGTAAGTCAGTGGTGAGGTTCTTCTCCAAATTATTTAGGTAGAAATTTACACTTTTTTGAAATGCCAATGAAAATAATTTTGATGTATTTGAATTCTTCTGCACTGCAACATAAATATTTGGAAATGTTCACCCCTCTGAAAGGGTAATTGTTGTGGTGAGTTGGAGCCATTATCAGCCTCAGATAGGATGCCTCCAAAAAAGGGCTCCCCATAAAGACATTTCTGTTCTCACATAATTAACCCAATGGCATTTGGTTCCAGCAAAGCCATTCTGCTACATAATGACAAGAAAAATGAGATATTAGTGAGGATCTGGGAAGAGATGAGTACACATCTGCTTGTATTTGCTTTCCTGGCATGACCCATCAGGTTGCTCTTTAGGACTAAAATTAAAAATGTAGAGAATTGAAGATTTTAATGAAAAAAAAAACAAACGACGAGCCCACATCTCTTCTCCTAATTGAAAATGTAGAGAGACATAATGGAGAGAAGCTGAACTTGTAAATGCTTTGGGTTTGTATTTCTATTGCAGGAGCTGTGTGTGTGCTCTTGTGTGTATGTATCAATTATAAATACATATCTGCTTTTGCAGTGACAGACTATTTTAAGGTGGCTCAAACAGTTATTGGTACCAAACTGCTTGATAATGAATGTCTGGGAAACTGTGATGACAGATCAGAGGATCAGCATTTTAGGTTTCCATTCCTGGTGTATCTAGTTTAGATTGACTGTAAATAAAGTTCTAGTCAAGTTCCAAATGAGCAAGGCAGGGTCTTACAGGGTAGGGTAGCATTATCTTGGGAATCCTGCTGAAACATCCTTCTGGAGGGGGCTGATCTGTGAGAATTGTGGAGAGATTTGTAAGCCTTGATTTTTAGTGAAGATTGCCTAAAGCAATATTAATTGAATATGCATCTTTCTGATAAACATACTGTACTTCTGAAACTGTTGTTATCAACATGACAACAAATGAGTGTGGAAAAATAAAATTCTGGAGCAAAAGGCAGATTTTTCGATGAGGAACTCCACGGGGAAGTCTGGAGCTTGCCATCCCATTTGTAAACAACTGCACCCATGTGGCTGTGTCAGACGGGCCCTGTTGGTGTGCAGGGGAGGTTGGGCTCTGCCTCTGTGTCACAGTGAAAAAGGAAAGAAGATGAAAAGTGGTGGCAGTAACACAAATATAAAAAAAAAAAAAAAAAAAAAAAGAGGGATCTGATCCAGGGACAGGAGCCGTGGGTTGGGGTTTAATGTTATGGATTAGTCTGTTACAGTTGATTTCCTCTTTAGGATTTTTTTTTCCAGTTGCTTTTCTCATGTGTGGTCTTCACTCAGCAGAGCTTGTGTCATCCTTTTAGTCTGCTTGTAAAGAAGTTTTTTGGCTGCATATACCTTTGCTACAAGGATCTTGAGTGATATTTCTTTGGGGTTTCTGAACTACATGAAATACAGAGCTGAGAAGAATGCACTTAAGAAGATTTAGGTTTCATTTAAATTTGGAGGGACTTTGTTGCACTGGTCTTCTGTGTAACCTAGAAAATCTATAATAATTTGGAAATAAGGATAGAGAAATCCAAGCCTTTCCACTGCACTCAAATGAGGACTGTACTTACTAGCACCATAACTAGAGTGAATTTCAAAGATCTACTTCTCCCTGTTCCTTCTGCCTTTGTACAGATGTGTATGCTGTAAAAGTTATTTATAGGATTCATTTAAATTCCACATTTTTCCCAGTACATTTTCCACCTTCTTTTTCACAGTACTTACTTGTAAAATCAATAGTCTCAAACAGCTTTACTTTTTAAACTCCCCCTACTTTCCTTTAAAGCTTAGAGGTTCTATGTGTTTCCATGGAGCCACTTCTGAGCAGATAGAAACAAACTCAGGCTCAAAAGTTCATTTTTAAGGAAAGCCATTGCTGGTTTATGCTATGAAGAGCCTAATCATGCTTGACTTCTGCAGGTGCAGAAACTGAAATGAAATTGTCAATATTCAAAACACTTAGTGCATGTTTTTGTTGCAGATAGATAGGTTTGCACCATAACTGGGTAAAATACCCTGGGAAAAGAACTTCATAGTCTACACAAATTTGGTTTTAATATCTCTCTCCTTTTATAAGGTGTTTCACAGCATACAAATATCAGGATTATTGTTACTTTGGCCTAAAATGAAAAAAGTACCTAAATCTGGAAAAACAAGGTAACATCAGAGCATTTATTACAATTACAGGAATATCAATTAAGAAGAATAAATGGTATTTGGAGGTTTCTGTGCAGAGAGGTTTATTCTAAATACAGAGGTTAAGGTCCTTGAGTGCTGTTCCTCTGGTGGACAACAGTAGAACTGACTCAGCTTACATTTACTTCAGGTTTGGCCTCTTCTGTTCAGCAATTCCCACATAAGAACAAAACAGAACAAAGCTCAGTTTGACTCATAACAGAATCAAGATTTCTCTTGATTTCAGATTTACCAAGGCAGTGACTTGACAGTTGCCTCAGTTCACTACAGAGATATGAACTGTATTCACAGTTGTTTCCTCAGTGTGGGTTTGATTTCAGCAATTCTGAAATTCAGAGCTTGTCAACCTCCTTTGTGATTGACTTAATCTTTCACAGAAGGATCTCATGGATTTATAGCTGAGATCTTGACTTTGTCTTCAAAATCTTTCTTTATTTCTCAGAGTTTCCTTTACTAATGCCCCTACCAAGAAAAGAAAGCAAATAGTGGATTTTTTACAACTTCTTATAGCATAACACAGGGAAAACTTCAAACCGCAGAGAAATGATTATGCTTGGTCTTTTTTTCTTTTTTATCCTCCTTTTTTTTCTTCCCCCCCATTTCAAATTGTATTTATATTTGCTTTTGAATCTCATGTTACTTTCTTCTTCAAGCTGCCAGTAGTCTTCTACTCTGGTGCTGGGGATTAAATGGCAAATTTCTGCCAAACATCACAGAGCTTTGTTTTCAATGAAGAATCAAATCTAGCCTCTGATTAACAGGAGAATCACTTTACTTGCACTATCATTTATGCTTATAGTTCTTGGATTTGTTGTCATTTGCACATGGAAACAAAATATTTGCATATGCAAATAGTGCATTTTAGTGTCTTGTGCTTTGAAAACAGTACACAAGGTACAATACCCACAGTGGTCTAAAGAACAAACACATAGAATCAAACAGGTAGCTGGTGAAGAGTGACAGAATATTTATGGTAAATGTGCAAATGCTCTGACAGAATCAAGAACATTATTTTAAATATCTGTTGTCAGTGGAGTTGGCCATAAAATCCTCATCTGCTGTTCCATGGGACCCAGTCCATCCCTCACGTAGTTTTATCTGGGAGGGGAGAGAACTGACACTGAACTGATGGCCTGGCTGAGCATCAAAGTGTTTTGCAAAAGCCCTGCTGATCATGCTGATTCAAAGAATTAATTATTTTACATTTGCTAAAATCAAAGCAAGTTATGCCATTGATGAGAAGAGGAAAGAGGAAAGCAGAGGAGGGTAGGACCAGTGGATATCAGCACTGATGTTGGCTACCCCACACCACAGGCACTGCTCCCTTTAGCTCTCCTAGCAGTGTACACAGGCTGTGCATAAAATGTCTTTGTGAAGAAGGCTTTGATCTGTTGAATGAACCTGACCTGTTTGCTGTGGTGTAGGCAGGCAGTGGAAGCACAAGATGTGAGACATCAGAGACAGATGATAGGAAATGGACTCTCAGGGCAGAAATACCAGGGAGAACACAGATATGCCTAAATGACCAAAATGAAAATCTGAGCTCCATGTGTGTCTTTCCATTAAGAAGAATTGCAGGTCAGGCTCTTCTTTTACCTCTTAAAGGGTTAGAAAAAGCTCCCCTGCTTGCTTCCCCCTTTCCCTGACCTGATGGCTTGGAGAGGAAGGCTGTTCCAGAGA
This sequence comes from Aegithalos caudatus, assembly GCA_013389925.1. NCBI lineage: Eukaryota > Metazoa > Chordata > Aves > Passeriformes > Aegithalidae > Aegithalos > Aegithalos caudatus. Next base: position 49,164 of record WEIU01007592.1, read on the forward strand.
GCAGAATTGTGGAGGGAAATTCATGTGGAACACAGTACCAGGCTCAGAGAGGATCCTGAGTGAGCTGCTCCCTGGGAAATTCAGCTTGAATTTACATGGGCACATGATGCTAGGACAGGAGGGGACAGTTTTAAACTAAAATAGGGGAGATTAAATTAGATGTTAGGAGGAAATTCTTTACTTAGAGGGTGGTGAGACATTGGCACAGATTGCCCAGAGGAGCTGTGGCTGCTCCATCCCTGGAGGTGTCCAAGGCCAGGTTAACCACAGCTTGGTGCAGCCTGGGATAGTGGAAGGTGTCCCTGCCCATGGCAGGGGGTGGGATGAGATGAGCTTTTAGGTCCTTTGCCACCCAAACCATTGCATGATTTTGTGAATTATTCTACAAGGAGTAGGCCAGGTATGGATCAAAGTGATAAGGGACAACAGTCAGAGATTCGTGTTAAAGTCTTCTTTGCATCTTCAGGCTCTACTCAATAAATACCCCCAAACAGATTTCCTACAGCTGTGGTTACAGACAGGCAGCAGTCTGGGTACATCCCTTTGCTTCTCTCAGCCTCAATGAGCATGGAAAACTCCTCAGACTGCCTTTTCTGTGTGTACCACACCACAGGCCACAACCCCCTTCCCAACAGCCTGCACCACTGAAGATCAATAGGGAAAGAGCAAAAGCCACAAACTCTGATGTGCCTCGGGAAGGGAGTGAGGAGATGAAGGGCATTGCCAATGTGAATGAGATCTACATGAAAGAGCCTCGTCATTGCACTGCTTTCATGGATTAAAGGAACAATTGAGCAGAAGAATGAGAAGGAGGTGCCAAGAGGAAGAGAAAATATGGAGGAGGGAGGGAAGCAGGGTTTCTCTGGTTCAACCATTCCAGTCACGTTCTTGGCGCACAAGCAGAAAAGCACAGCTGCTTCACATCTGCTGAGAGCACTGGAACTGAGCAGGCACCAACATAAGTATTCTCAGCCTGTTCAGATGAGGGCTTTGTTTGCTCTGGTATGGATACAATACTTTTTGTAATTAGTAAGATGGAAAACTATTTTCTAATGGCGCTGCAAGAACTGATTTGGCTTATAAATGTTTTCTTTCAAAGGTCAGGCCTGTAGGGACTTAGAAAAGGCTGATTTTGTCACCAGAGTGTCAGACCTGGTGCCTGCCCTGAGAGACACAACAACCACTCAATTGCACAATTTAAATGTTGCATGCTTGTATCAATGAAAAACTCTGACCATTTTCTTTCATGTAGCATCTTGATTATATTTCATGTACTAAATCTCCCCAAGTATTTGAGGGCTTTGTGCCTAAAGTGAGGCCCACATCCCTGGATATCACTGTAATACAAAGATAACAATAACATTACAAATTTTCTTTACCTAATTTATAGTCTTTAGAGCATATTTTGAGTATGGCCCTGAAGTCTACTAAAACCCTCAGCTGACACGAGGGAAGTTCATATAAATGCAACATGAAGAAATCTTAAATCCTAGCTCAGCATCTCTGTTTGATCCTCCCCACTACCCAGCAACAGCCAGGAGGTAACAGGAACTAATAAACATATAAAGTGATGTGATTGAATTAAATTAACCCATTCACTGACACTACTGCTAAAGGGATCACGTATTTCAAACTCCAGCTCATTCTTTGTGTGCAAATGAAGCTTCAGCTAGTATTGATAAGTATTTTGCCTGCATGAGTTATAAGAATGAAGACTTTAAAGATGAGGAGAATATCAAATCAAAGAGAGGCTGTGTTATACAAATGAAAGCCTGACACAGACCCGAGGAGTTTGAATCTGGGATTCTAAACTCACTGCTATCAGCAAGAACAGCTTTGGGTCTTCTATCCTTGGCTGCTTCTATTATTCAGTAAGGTTTTTTTAGCTTCATATTAGCTGATAATACACCTATGTGGGTGACAAGAACTGCAGCTGTGCTAATTATGGCAGAGAACAGCAGTGCATTCTTCAGCCCAGCTCCCCACTGGGACAGTGTTTGGACGTCCCATGGCTGTCTGCATCTCACACAAGTGCTGGCAATGCCTGAGTCTTTCAGACAAGCATATGAAAGAAATTGGCATTTCCCAATGGCCTTATGAATATTTAAAGGTGAAAGACCATCTTGTTAAAGTTACCTGAAATAGCAGGCTGGTGTTTACTTCCATGATTTGGGGCTCTGTGTGTGTGTGTGTCTAGGTGCAGTAAATGTGCAGGTAGAACTGCAAAACAGAGAGTTCTGCTCTGTGCAGCAGCTTTCTGTGTTTATTGTAGCTTTAACTGCATCTCAGCCATATGCCTTGTGCAGCATGTTGAGCAAACACCTTTTTTTATAATTCTTATATCTCAGGGGAAACAGTGACAGGGCCATGGCAAACTGCTCATTCAACTAAGTGTCGGTGAAGAGGCTGCTGAGGATCAGGCTTTTGGAAAAGATTCAATGCCACTGTCTAGACAGAGGCAAGAAACAAGGGCTCCCTTTCCCCTCATCCCCTTGAAGCCTCATCACAGAGCTATGCAAGCCTGCTAATTAAACTGGAGTTTTGCACTTCACCCTTAGGACTTGCTATCTTAAAAAAAAGTAGGTCATTTGATTGACATGTATTCTTCAGCATCCTAATCTCTGGTGAGGAAATGATGAAAGATGAGCTGTGCTGAATGCAGACAAAACTGAGGCTACACAGAAACTGAATTTTGGATTACATAAAAGGCTGAATAAGCCACCAGTCCCACATTAGGAGGAACAGGAATAAGGAGGAATAGTGCAGAAAGCCACACTTTTGCTGTGGTTAACAGAGGCTGCTGTTATTTGCTGGATAACTTCCACTCAGTCTGATGGAACACCAGGTTTCAAGTGGTGGGTGTGTTTCAGTGGTGGTCTGTGACACTGGAACCAGGCAAGAAATTAAGAAAACAAGGCCAATACTGGGACATAAAAAGATCTTGGTTGGGAAATGGAGCTCAGAATTGGAAGTGGTGTCTTACTTAGGGCTGGATCCAAACATAGGCTGTCCACTCATCCTGAGAAACTGAAGCAGGATGGTCAATGGAATTGGATAATATCCAAGAGCTGATTGTAGTCACACATTTAGAGACAAGCCAGGTAGAACTGTGCACTAATGCTCCATTGGTTTAGAGGGTGTTGATGGAGGCCTGTTTGTATCCTGGCTGCTCAGACACTCCCAAAGTTATCCCAGGGAAGGACTAGGAGAGGGTGACTCTTAAGCACTGTCTTCTGTCAGAGATCTTCGTATCAGAACGAGATACCCACATGGGATTCTCCCTCACTTCCACTCAGACATTCTATGCCTTTGAGCAGAGAGTGTGGAAAAAGGAACAAAATAGCTCAGCCAGGGACTGATTTGCACATAAAACTTCTGCTTGTGGACTCTCAGTGCTTGCACCCCAATGTGTGTTGTGCACACATCTGTGCAGTCCAGGCTGAAGAGCAGCTTTATTTCTTCCTTCTAATTTTGGGAGCCATGTGCCAGCAGTGTGATCTGGTCTGTCACTGTATGGACTGTGCAGTGCCCAGCATGTTCAGAAGTTCCTGTTGCTTTGGGATGCCTCCATTTGTGAATGCTCATTTTCCCACAGCACATCCAGGCCTGATTTGCAGAAAATTGAAGCTGAGCATTTGTGAAATGAAGGGACCCTCGAGTCACCCCAGGCCATATACACAGATATAAACTGTGACTCACTTAAAAATGTAATTCAGTATTTTTATAGGAGGCTTTTTTTAAAAAAAATCTAACAATATTTGTATTATTAAATTTATACCAAATGTGTATTTGGAAGTATTTCTCACTGATTAGTATAGAGACATCTTGGGTGTCACTGTAAATTCATGAGCGTCTGTTTTTCATTGTAGTGAGAAAGCTGTGAGGAAGCATCCAAAGGAGACTATTCACCAGTAAAAATAAAGCATCTATAGTGAGGTAGAATACAGGGTTCTCTGAATGTTTCCTCCTGAATGACTCCATGCCTGGAGGTTTAATATCTAACAGGTCTTATCCTTCTCTTAATGCCAAAACACAACTTTATTTGCAAGGTAGATTTTGTTCTGTACATGTGTTTCTAAGGTTGGTTTCCAAGGTGGTGTAATAAGGTGCTGCAATAGCTCGTGGCCTGTTTGGGGTTATTTTTAAAATTACTAAAGAGGGTTGAAAAAAGGAAACAGGACAGTACAGAAAAGCCTCTTTCCTCTGCATAGTCTGCTGCTTCTTCACCTTTCCTTGGATAATTTTGTCTTCATCTGCATATTTAGTGTAAATTCTTAATATTATGAGGAAGAGTTATAAAATTATTTGTATTAGCAAATGAGCTGTGTGTCTCTGGGAACATGTAAGTCCTGTGTTTAAGCCTATACAAATACTGGGTTTAAAACAAATGCACCCTGGCTCCAAACAAGCCTAAAGCCTGGTTCTCTATGACCTTCCTCTACTCTTCTGTAGACCTTGCCTAATATTTCTCTTCTCTCCCAGAAAAATGCATCCCTGGAAGGTTTAGTCAGATGATGTTTGAGATCCTTGAGGAAAGGTCATCACTGAAAGGAGCTGAGCTCTGGTGACATGGCTGCAAAAGTTAAAAAAAAAAAAAAAAAGAAAAAAAAAAGGCAAAAAGGTATAACTATGGCACAGCTAAAAATAGAGGCTGAAATTCCTCTTCATTCTCAAGCCATATAAGGATCTGTGCATAGCTATGTCAGGCAGGATCCTCATGCAAAAAGAGATGGAGTCTTGGCTGATTTACCATGGGAAGCATCATGTTCATATGTTTCCTTTGTAGAGCTAAATCATAATTCTGAAGTTGTCAGAAGGCTGCTCTTTAAATTAGAGCAATTTATTGCTGTATGTGCCCAAGTACAGCTACAAATGTAAACACAGGCACTCCCTTGGCTATATCCACTGCACTTTTCCAGATCATTTCCAAGTGGAAAAGAAGCCTAACAAAGGATGAAGCAAATTTTCTCTGCCAGTCACAATCAGAAGATTAATCCTTCTTCTCTAGTGCCTATAAACAGTAGACCAGAGTCTGGTCTTTGTCTAGAATTTCCAGTGCCACTGCTGGCAGTGCCAGGCATGGATGACACGCAGGGAAAATACATTGGCTTTGTGCAGAAATCTCCTTGCTATTAAACATCTCATCTACCTGTATGTGCACACAGGCTCCTGCAGTACAGGGATATTTAGAGGCTGTCTCACACTCCATAATTAGTACTTATGGAAAATGATATATGCAGTACCTTGATACTCACAGTGCCCTTGTGGCAGCACATTCCTGAAGCATTACCTGTGGGATACTTTGATGGGGTGGTTTAGATTTTCATGTGACAGAATGGGGAATGAACTTGACCGGGCAAATCTTGTAGGACTGTGAGGTAACAAACCCTGCAAATGAAAAATAGCACTGTAAGGTTCTCTAGAGTGATTCTAGGATTCCCATGTGGTGATACAGGGTTCCCTGCTTTTGGCAGTGTTGGAGAGAAAAGGTGACCCAAGATGCTGAGAAGGAGAAGGTCAATTAAATAAAAGTTCCTCCTGCTCTTGGCAAAGAAGCATCCTAGAATTTGATTCATGAATGTGCAGGTTTTGTTTATACCCATTTTGTGGCTGATTTGTATTTGGAATGATGTCCAAACCACAGTCACATAATCTCTTTTTGCAGCCCAATTTGTTCTCAAATGCAAAACAAATAAACAAGACCCCCAAACAAAACACAACTGCATTTCTAGTTTATGTATCCCATTTCCCTGCATTTTGAATGAGTCCTCATCCCAGCACAGGCCAGGCTCCATGTGATCCATGGCTTCTCATGCACTGCTCACATTCCTGTCTGTCTTCTGTGTCATCTCTTTTCATTGCTGCTTCAGATTAGCCCCAATGCAGAGCCATTTATGGTTGTCACATGTTATAAATCAGCCTTAATTGTTCATCCTGCCTTTCATCATCTCTTCACATGTCCCACACCACCGATTCCTTTGAGGCACCCGCCTTGCCTTCACTGCTACTTGGCCTTAGACATCAGATGATTCCATTTGGTTTTCAAAGATCTCTGTCACTTTAACACAAACCCCCAGACCTCTTTAGGATGGGTTGTTTGCTGTGGTTCATGTATGTTCTTATATATTAGAATTGAATATCCAAGAGTGAAAGGCAGCTGGTCTATACCAGGTTGGTTTGGAACTCTGTATTGGTGGATTATTGACATCATTGCTGTGTATGTCCCTTCCCTGCTTTGTGCAGTGATGATGCTTTGTCCCTTGGGGAATTTTGCTGTCTTTCTCTCTCTCTTTCCTATTAAGAACATTTTCCTAATTTGATGTCTTAATTTGAAACTGCTTTGTGCTGTGTATTGTGTTCAAGGCTGGGAATGGTTCCCAAAGTTGTGTTTTCATGGCACAGTTTTGCATCTCCATTGGAATCAATGGGAAAGTGTTATAGAGACTGATGGAAGAATTCCTTAACTTAATTCTTTATTCTGAGGTATTTTAGAATATGGTTACATCTCTTTGCCTCTGAACTTTTCTCTCTTCTGTGTCTATATCCTTTGCAGTTCTTTGGTCCTTCAATCTGTCTACATTTTTGTTACCATTCAGAAACATTTGAAGCAAGATGGAAGCAATAAGATCACAACTGAGTCAGTGGGAGCTGGATGCCAGTGGAATCTGAGCACCAGATTTTCCAGCATATCCAGCTGAAAATACAGAACAAGGAGAGGAATGCTAAAATAAACTTGTTCAGCTAAATCTGGCAATTTGGACTTCTACCTGCAGCCTCTAAACCTCTCTTCTACTGTAATCTCCATTTGCCATACAAAGAAATACTTTAAATTAAAGCAAGGGAGAAGGTAAATTTTCCAAGGCAATCTTGTATGTCTCTCCTCTGAGGATGCCAAACTGATGACAAGAATGTTATTATTTGTATATGTATATTTAAAGTTGATTTAATTAATGAAACCCATGGAGTCTAACCCCTAATCTTATTAATAATTCAGATGCACAGAAACAAGAAGCTGTTTTACATTTGAAGGATACAGAAATGAAAGGATTGCTTTCAAATTTATTTTTAAGTTGGTAAAATATTTGTCTGCCCATAATATCCATTTAATTTTGGAGTTTGGTGCATAAGGAATGCTGGGACAAGATGAAAAGTAATGCAGTAAAGATGGGGAAGGTGTTTTTTGCCTTCTTTGAATCTCCTTGGGGCTGCCTGTGAGTTGGCTGTAGATATTTCACCTTCTCTAACAGTGCTTTCATATTTACAGACCCTGGTTTTCTTAGGATGCTGGGAAACTTGGCCTTTGTGAAATATTTGCAAATAACCAGTGATGTGAAGGAGGCTATAGGGCTTTAAATATTTCATTAATTCGTCAAGAAAATCTGGAGAACATCTGTCTCCACTGTTTGTTCTTCTGTTGCTTTGCTTTTAATTATCCCCACCTCTTTTTAATGGAACATAAACTACCATTTCACAACTTTATTTGATAGACCAATCCATAGACAAGTGCCGTGACATGCACAGACCCCTGGATTGGCCCTTCTCGTTCTTCCAGATGTCTTCTGTGCAAACATTTCCAAACTAAATACCGATTAAAAACATTTTGAGGAACAGACACGAACAGTTTCAGTGAACAGGCACATTAAATACCGTTGTGGAGGTCAAAACAAGACTTGTTTAATTTTTGTGAGTCTCTTCTGTTCCGTGGAAGGGGAAGGATCAAGGTCCACAGTGAGGTTTGTCCTCACGTCAGTGCTCTCCTCTGCTGTGGTCTCTGCTGCCTGTGCTCTAAGAGCCTCAGGTCATACCTGGGACTCTGCACCTCCACAGCAAAACAAGGAAACAATTGGGTGGTTTTTTCCATGAGTGGGAGAAAATGGATAAGCCAAAATTGCAGCTAGGCAGATGGGAAAATGTGGATCAGAAGCGAGGCTCATTGGCACTGCAGGAGCCTTCCAGCATGTTGGAAATTTCTGTGTCAGATGACTGGAAGAACAAGTTACAGATAAGGGAAGCTTGCAGACGTCTGTATCGAGGGACACACGCGATTGCAGGGCACATAGTGATGCAAATTGTCCTCAGAACAAAGCCAAGGCTGATCTGTGCCTTGTCCTGGATAGAGACAGGAATTTGTTCAGCAGCTCTTTCCATTATGTCTTCATGCTATTTCCTTTGCTTCTCTGCAAGGAGCAGGGTTTGTCTAAATCCTGGTAAAATTTGGAAAAATTTTTTTCTGGTCTCTGCACACTTGCATGTATCATTGCAAGTGCAGGAAAAAATAAATGCACCTGCTTTCAGGAGCTGAAGCAGAGATATGAGATTATTTGTGACATCTGTTGTTCTTTGAACAAAAGAATGAGCACAGTTGCCTTTTAGCACTCACAAGCCTGGCTGCAGAGAGCTGCAGACAAACATTTGCAACAGCTCAGGCTGGGGAGGGAAGTTGGGACAGTTGACTAATGTAGTAGGTGCTATATTTCAGATAATAATGACCAGGTCATTTCTTCACTTTCCCTTTCTCAGAAATCACTGAGATTGCATAATTTTTCCGTAGAATGACAAATGCTGTCCCAAAGATGTTTTACCATGGGCACAGAGAGCACTCAGGTGCTTTCCCTACAATAATAGACCCAAGATGTCTTCTGGACAAATTCATGGCCAGAATGAGGAAGAAAATTGTTGCAAAAGTGATCAAAACTCAAGTCAAAATGAAAAGCTGAAAGGTGAAATGTGGAAATTAGACAACTAGGGAAAAAGGTGTTTAGGAAAGAATCCCTTCTGTTAAAAAAAAAGCAGATTTCTCAAGATACTTTTCATAGATTCCTGATTTTTCTGGAGCTCAGATGCTTGTACATCTGTCTTCTGAATAACACCTAGAGCATGTATGATCTGAACATGATTTCACTGCATTTTTCTCTATTATAAATCTTTATTTTGAGAAAGAGTTACTTTCACTTAAGAGTTTCTGGAACTGGGCTGTAATTTTGGAATAAGATAACTTTGGATCATTGTCAGTCCCAGGAAACATTCTTCATGTTCAGAGTTAAAATCATTTCCATTTGGCTTCTTCCCACAATGCAAATACCCACCTGTGCATTACTGGGAAGAACTTTTTCTGAATCATCTCTTCTTATGGGTCTAATATTGATTTAATTGTGGGTTTTGGCACTACTTAAAAGCCTGAAATGTTTCTAATAGATAAAATATGTTGTGTCCTTTATTTGTGTCAGCACTCCCTGGGGAATCTCACTATTCAGAATGTTTTCTTAGAGGCATATACATACACAAACCCTTGCAGACGTCAATTCAAGCACTGCACCCAGGGAATAATGACTAACAGACTTCAGACAATGAAGAATCCAATTTAAAATCCAAAACTGGATTATAAAACCCTTTCTTGTTCTTTGTAGATTTCTGTAACAAATGAACTCTCTTTGCTATTTCTAAATATCTAATTATATTCATATTTATGTGGGTTAGTCCCCAAGACCACAAGCAAAGCAGATTGGAAAGAAAGTTGCAGAGCTCACATCTCCAATTCTTGTCTGAATTTTGAAATGATGATGCTTTTATAGCATGAAGACAGACACTTTATAAATGGTATCTCAGCTTATTCAAATAACTTGTTTGAGAACTTCTTGAAGTCACTAGAGATTTTCTCCTTTTAGGCTAACTGACTGGACTGGGGCATTTGCCAGAATTATTTCAGAGCATTATTCAGACCATTGGTTCCTGGTGTGCTATGGCTGTTCTGTTTTTCAATTTGCTCTGTGTAAGTTTATAGGAAAGGAAAAGAGCAGTGTATTTCTGTTGTTCCATTTTCCTGGTCATTGTGAGCCTTTAAATGCCCTTCTCAATAAAAGCAATACATAATTTTGATTAGATTTTTGGGATTAATATGTTTCTATTTCTATCATGTGTCACTTCATCATGTATCAAATATGGACAATATCTACTTTAGATAACTTAAAATTATTACCTCAGCTTGATTGTGGGTATTTCTTCATATGAAATGCTTAAGCCATTCAGCTCAGACTCTTTTTAGTTTGTTAGCTCAGGAATTCTCACAACTGAACCTCCCTGTTGGGTACTGCCCCACAGAACAGGTTTTTGCAGAAAAGGATGAGCTCAGTAACTTCATGTGTGGGATGTTCCAAACTCTGTGTGAGACTTTGTGCAATGTGGAGCAAAATTACTGCCCTTCATTCAGCATTAACTTTTTACTGTTACTTGGATATATTGCATTTTTGCCTTTTATTCATTTATAAAATACATTTTTAAAGGCATGGAGATTTTTCATAACCTCATAACTTTTTTTTTTCTTGAAAGATTTTAGTGTTTTGCAGCCTGCAAATAAATAAATAAAACAATCAGAGAGTAACAATTCTGCCATAAACCTCTAGCTGAACTACAGTTTTATGCTAAAGGCATGGAAAAAATAAGGATGTTAACATTAAACTACACTTCAGGATGATGACCAGTATGGCCATAGAATGCTGAGGCTCTGAGAGGTTTCACTTTAATATTAAACTCCGGCTTTGTGTTGCTAACACTGATTGCCTTCCTTTCCTTTGACTTCCCTGCAGTACCTACTGCTCATTTTTGCTTTATTGAGATGTCTTGCTCCTGCCCCAGTGCCTCTTCCCCTCCTCACCCTCTCATCAGCTGCCCTGGCTAACCTGTGTCACCAATTTAGGGAAGGAATCCAGCTCAAGCATCTGGAAGTTTTCAGGCCCTGGTGTGGCAGCTCAGCTGAGATCTGAGGGGTTCACAGGCAGCTCTGAGTGCCTGACTCTGCTGGAGCAGCATCTCTGCAGAGTGGGAGCTGACCTGGCCCTCCCACCCCCTGTGGAATGGAAAACCAGCTGAGGGCTTTATTTACTGCAGCTGCCCATGAAAGCTGGTTTAAAATCAACATCCAGAGAGCAAGCTGTGGGGTTCCAAAGCGGGACAGAATTTAGCAGAGAGGAGAATATTGCTCTTGGACTGGGAAAACAACCATTCTGTTTAGCAAAAGATCCTGAGGTCTTGAAGTGTATTTATTTTCTGATAGGAAATGACAGCAAGGCCTTTTAAAATTCCCTGAGACAGGTCGATGGATACAGGCCCCAGAGCAGGCTGTGTGTTTTACCAGGGACAGGACAATGGGAGATTTACTCCCATGGAGTGTTATTTCAGCTTTGGGATTGCAGCTTCTTCAGTTACCTCCATATCTGACACAAAGCAACGTTTTTGTTCAAGCTGTCATATTTATTCAAAATCTTCTAGTTCTTGTAAAAGCTTTCATGGGAAACCAGCTCTGCCTTGTATTCAGTGACCCAGGGAGGTTGCTGTATATACACACCTTGTCAAACAAATATGGCAATGCAGATGGCTTGGGACATGGAGGAGACAAACAGAAATGGTGAGAAACAGAAATCCCCAAGTCCCCCTGCCCTGGATGAGGATTTGTGAAAACAGCATCTTTGGTTTATAGAATGTTTCTCCACCGTTCCTCTAAGGAATCTTGGACCTCTGAGTAAATTTATGGCCTTATTTGTTTTTCCTATATTATTTCTGTGCAACTGTTTTTTCCTCTGTAGAGGTGTGTTACTGATTTCTGCTGGAGCTGAGTTTCCTGTTGGAACAATCTTGCTTAGCAGTGTTCTCCTGCATTCCCTTTCATTACTTTATTTTTATTTTTTTTAAAGATTCCTCCTGTCTCTTTTGACTCATCTAGTTCATTTTCAAGGCATCCTGTTTATTTTTCCAGCTATTTGTTTTTAATATGTGTTATCTGACCTTTTCTGTCTGCTCTTTTGGGGATGTATACAAAGCCCTTCCTTTATTTGCATTTGCTTTTCCTTCTGCCCTCCACAGTACCTAATGTTCATCAGTGGAACCCAAGGACAGGAAATGGGAATAGACATCCACAAGCCCACAGAAGCTGATATAACAAACAAAGTTAATTTTCATTGTGCAGGTGTGGAATGCTTCGAATCACCAAGATGTACATAAATGCAGGGGCTTGTGTTCTGTCCCAGGAGCTCCATGCCAGTTCTGGGCAAAGACTGCAGCTTGGGGAAAGTTGTTTGAAAGCAGCATCCTCCCCTTTGGTTTCCTTGGGAATGACAGCCATCACTGAGGGTGGAAGCAGAGCAGGGTGAGGTAATACCTCATCTGGGGAAAGGCCTGCAGGGGCTTATTGTGAATAGGAACAGGTATATAGAATAGGCAGCTTGTTGTGAATAGAAATAAGAGCACGGTGCTGCTTCAACCACGTGCTTGTAGAGGAAGCCAGGGAACTTCTCTTCCTGGGAGTGTTTTTCCATGGTTGTGGAGATTACCCCTTTGGCCAGTTTCCTTTTGACATGCTCCCTTTTAAGAGAAAGATGCTGAGAATATGACAATGCCTCTGGCTAATTGTGGTTTGGCAGTGATGTTCATCTGAGGTGGCTGCTTCCAGAAAAATCACTATCCAGACTTGGCAAGGGCTGGCAGACATCTTTGTCAGGGTGAAGCACAGAGCACAAAGGCAAATTTATCAGAAAAATCAATACCACAAGTCTTGGACTGCCACTGTTTACTCATCATGGCTGCAAGAGCCACACTGTCTCCAGAATTGCTGTCATGGAGCTGTACTGGCACCTGACACTATCCTAAGGGAGAAACTTTTACAGGCTACAACTCACAATAGATCTTGCTGCTTGCAGGATCCACTGGCTTCATTTGGAGAAGATGCAAGGCACCTCTTGCTCCCCAATGGAACAAAGAGCTGAGCAGTCAGAAGCTTTACCCTGACTGGTTCACCTAGAAAACGAATTGGTGATGAGAAGAGATTGTATTTAACAGAGAGACATGGTCACCATGCCAGGGCCAATCTTCTGGAGAAGTGTTCTTTGTTGTCCTGATTTGCTTCTCACATTTCTGATTTCTCCAACACAGCTACTGCTGTGTGTGTATATTTGTGTGCCCACTTGTGATGTGGGGAAATCTCTCCTTAGCCACTGAAATGGATCTGCTGCTCTGGAAGTGCTGATCTTATACCAGGCCCAAAGAAACCAGAGGGGAAAATGCTGTTTTCCAAAAAGCTTCCTGTAGCTCCAGTCTGTTCTCAATAGACTTTCATTTTCTGCCCTTTGTTTGTTCATTTTCTGCTCTCTTTGATGATGCACTGTTCAGTGACAGAACACAATCCTTTCCCTCAAACTTTGGGCATATCTAGAGCAGGGCTTGATGCTGAAATCTAAATCATGGGCACATGAAAATGGATTGAAACTACATCAGGAAAGTTCAGGTTGGACACTAGGAAAAGGTTCTCCACTGAGCAGGTGGTTGCTCTCTGGTTTAGCTGTAGGTGGTTCTGTGAGGAGCAGGAGTTGAACACTCTGATCTTTATGGGTCCCTTCCTATTTGAGACACTCTGTGCTCTATATTTACATGCTGGTATAACCATGGCACCAAAGGGGAGAGCAGGGAGAGATGCTCATGAGCAGATTGACAGCATTTGCCATGTGTGTGACAATTCCTAAGGCAGAAAACTCAGGAGACTCATCTGTGTTGATTCTGGCTTAAATCCATGTGCCAAAACATTTCTGTGAAGGGAGCACACCCTTTTTAAAACATGCATGTTATGAGCAGTGTTTGCTTTGAAAAGGCAGAGCACAATGGGAGGCAGCCTGTCCTGGTGGCTCCTGTTGTGTCAGGATCTGGTGGAAGGGAGCTCTGGGACACTGTCCCAGGGCAGGAGAACAGATTGTGCCATTTAACAGGAGTTCACAATCTTGCACTTCTCTCCCCCACCCCTTCCCTCTCACTTTTGCTGTTTCTCTAGAGGAATAAAGCACAGCCAGGTGAGGTCTTTGTCTCAGCAAGAGGAATTCTCAAAGTATCCCAATGGCCAAGGCCTTGTTCTTTCCATATTGTTTCTTCTGCTGCTTTGCTTTGATTGTGGGAAGGCTACAGGAAAGGACTAGTGAGAGGAGCTCATTGTTGTTATTTCAGCTGGGGGAAGAAAATACCTAAGAAAATGATTTGGAAAGTGAAGTTCAGTAAATTCACAAGGAAATCCTTTTAAGTATGTGAAATATTTTTACTAGAATGGTTTTGTTTGCATTCCCAACTTCAGCTGTTTCAATATGAAAGAGTGCTTTAGAATCTGCATCAATTGGGACTGAGATTTCAAGTATCATCTTCCTGATTTCCTGCTCCTGGCCCTTCTTTTTTTGCTTTTATGTGATTTCAGTTGCAGGTAGTTGTATCAGGACCTCTGATTTTTGACTTCTGATCTAATATATTTTTTAAAACTGTAGTGCCCTGAATGGTGGCCTTTCACCTCCAGGTTTAAGGATCCAACCTGTTGTAGCTGGAAGGGACTATGGTATTTATATAGCACTTAAAACTCAGATTAATACTGTAACACTTTTTCCATAGTTTATATTAATAATTTTTCAGCCCTGTAATGGAAGCACTTTTGGTTTTTCTGCCATATGTCTTTTTATGAAGTTTTATTGTTCTGGAGGAAATTAGATTTTTTTTAAATAGGAAAGCATCATTTGGTTTAACCTGCCTTTTCTCCCCACTGAAGAACTGTGCTACATGCTCCTCTGTGAGGAACCATCCCTGCCATTGGCATCAGGCCCTCCAGAAGGGAAGCCAGGAACAAATGCTCTTGGGGGGATGTCTGTCCATCTCCTCTGGTTCAACCACTCCAGAAGGTTGCAGTGCAGGAAGCACAACTAAGAGGACTCTCTGTCCTTGATAAATCTCCTTAAGGAGCTTTTTAAGACTGGAAAAAAATACCCCACGGTGGCACCTGGATACAAATCTATATGGATGATTTATTACCATGGTGATGAGTTTGCTGTAGTTACTGACTGGATTTTTAATTACTGGACAATTTCTTTGCCTGTGTGTGCTCCTTCTTTTCCCTAATTTCCAGTGCTGGGCACTGATATAAATAAGAGGATGTTGCCATTAATATGGTACTGATTTCCTTCCTGGGCAAACATGTGTCCCTAGTGAACACTTCACATCACTGACATTCAGATGTGTGGCATGTGGGAGAAATGGATACAGCTGATTGGGAGAAATCTCCATGCTAAACTCTTCATTTTTGATTCATTTTTGCCTGATTTCTTCTCCAAATCTCTCCCTTTGCATAGAGTAACACAGGCTGTTCAATAATGTGGAGAGAGAACCAAGTGAAACCATCTCATGAGAGTTTTTCCAGCCTGCACCTGAGATCTTGTGTTGGCTCCTTACAGAATAGAACGGATTTAGTTCAGTTGGAAAAGACCTTTCAGATCACTGAGTCCAAACATAGCTGCCAGGTTCACCACTAAACCATTTTTCTACCACATCTACACATTTTGTGCCACGTCTACAGAACTTTTAAAGATTCCAGTGAAGGTCACTTGACCAGTTCCAGTCAACTGGGCCCTCCTCAGTTATCCAGGACTGCTGATGAATGACTGACAGTGGCTCTGTGAACATTCCTGCCAGCTGCCACACTTCCCCTGGGTGGATCCCATCTAGCCCCACAGATTTGTGTGTGTTTAAGTCATGTAGAAGTTTCCTGAGCAGCTGAGAATGGAAAGATGCAACATGAGATTGGAGGGAACAGGGAGGAGTTCCTGCACCTGAATATCTGATCAATGTTTATTACTGGGTTTCTCAAAAACAGAGGGATGAAATACCAACTACTGAGGATGAGCTGATCTCACATAGCAAAAATAAATTTCAACACATAAAATCTTGCCATGCACTGCTTTTTCCTCTCGAAAAGATCGAGGTTTGTTGGCAGAATGTTTTAAAATACTTGTCAGAGTTAATATTCTACACTAGTTGAAGGAGCTTGACAAAACACAGCTTGTGCTTGTGAGAGGGGCTGTGTGGGGCTTTTGCTGGCTGAGGTTAAACCATGGCTTAATCCAAAGCATTTTTTGACAAAATATACTTTATCCATAAAGGAGCTGTAGCAGAATTGTCAGTGATGGCTCATGAGAGATGGCAATGTGGAGAGTTTTAAGAGCCTGGCTACTAAAACAAGGACCAGACAACTTAGTGCCATGACAATCAATTTGACTCTTGGTGGGTGGTGTCATCTAATGGGAATTTAATCATATACCTTCTAGAAATAATGGGAATCCAGAGATGATTAAGGAAGAGATGAGAAAGAAAAAGCATTTTGGAGAAATTTCCTCACAGAGAGAATGATTCATTTTGGACTGTGCTGTTAAAAGGCAGCTATGGAAACTGCAGCTGTGGATGTATTAAATAGGAGTCAGGCAGGTGCTTACTGGAAAAAATGTTATGGATGGAAACAAGCACCAGGAGGAGTGGGAGGAATCTGCAGAAGCAGCTTCCGTTTTTTAGTTACAGCAGAATAAATGTGTTATTCTGCATTTGCAATGCAGATACACAACAGTTCTCGGTCTGAGCAGATGCTTGGTGGCCGTGGATTTTCCTGAGCACTTGTCCAAGGGGCCATTCTCACCTTCTGCTGACATTTTTTAAAAGGAAGCAGCATATTAAATGCCAGCACGAAGGGAACAGTTTCAGGATGGAAAAGCTTGAGTAATGGTGGTGTAATAGAAAGCAAAATTTGGCCCACATCAGTTTCCTCCAAGAGGACAGTTTTTTCCATTAGTACTCCTAGCACAAACGAGTCTCTCTGAAGTGTGACAGTTTATGAAAAGTTTATTCCTGCAGAAAAAGACAGAGAGCTGGAGATGTTTATTAGATGTTGGGGAGGAATGCAGGAAACAAAAGAAGGGGGTGGTTTTGAGTATTTTAGGAAGAGATCTGAGAGGGTTCAGTAAGTTGTAGCCTGTTACTGGTGATGTTGGGACTTCAGAAGGAGATCTCATGTTCTGCAGTGAGGGACTTGATGGGATGTGAGTCTGTAGGGAAACTGAAGGAGAAGCTTCCAAGAATGCTCCTTTCCCAAACCTGCTTGTTGTCCTCAGCTCTCACACTTCCTTTTGCTTCTCTGTCCTGGCCTCTTGGATTCACATTTCATACAACTGCCGATGTTGCCACTGGTTTCTGTGAAGTCACTCCTATTTATGCCAGAATTTGCAGAGAAGGAAAAGTACTGATCATGAGGAGAGACAACATAAAAGTGTAAATCTTTGGAGGTACTCACTCAGACTGTCTCTGCTTTCTTTCCTGCTTCTCAGGTGTGAGTCCATTGATTCAGGGATTAGTCTGGATGCCTCTGGGTCATAATTTGAAAATAGTTTCCAGTTTATTTCAGTGCAGTTCCATTACACCCCAGTTCTCTCTGCTGTCCCACTGCTCTGCCTGAACAACACCAGCACAAAGATAACTCCAAAATACAGCTGTAATAACAAAAGCTTCAAGGTTATTTCAGAAAAGCAGGAACCAGACCCTCAGCTGGTTCAAATCAGCACAGATCACTGCTCTGGAGAGACACCAGTTTTAACCTAAATGAAGATTTTTCCTGAGATTTCTTTTTGCAAATGGCACTGGGAGAAAGTTGCTGGAGAGGTCTGAGGAGAAAAACATCCTATTTTCTTTTGGGAGAGTTTAAGACTTGCTGACTCAAATGCCAACCATCAGTTCATTATCTCCTAAGTCCTGAGGATACAATTTGCTAGGTAAAAAACCACATCTGTTCTTCAGCTCGCTTCCACCTCTTTGAAAGCATGTCCAAACTACCTTCCTAAATGTTTCCATAAAATTAGGCTTGGTTACATATGTTTCATTGTGTGTTGCATGTTTCCATGGCACACTGATTTGCCAGATAAAGCAATCTGCAGTGTATTTAGTCTATCTTACAGCCTTTTAAATCTGTCTCCTCTGAGCTTGAAATTCTCTCATTCAGGCATCCAGTGCTGTTGAAACCCCTGTGCCAATAATTCTTAATGACGTGTGTGTCTAGCCAAAGTAATTCTCCTCATTCAATTTGCAATTTTCCAAGTCAATCCTTTCAGCATTGTGACTGTGGCCATTTATTTTGCATTCTGAGACGTGCAGCTCTTAAACAAAATGATCCTGACTTTATAGGCAAAAAAGGTGTCTTATAATGAAGGGCAACCAAACTCCAAGTCTGGTTTGGAAACCAGGGATAGTTGATATTTGCTTGCTTGCTCTCCTGGGCTCAAAGCTGACTCCAATCTATGTACACAGAGCCTTCCCTTAGTATTTGACAAAGAAAAAAGCAGAGCCATTTCTCATTTGGCAGCATATTTCCTCCCTGCTCTTGTTCAAAGAGCCTGCTGGACTGAGCCTTGGATTTTCTGCTATTT
This sequence comes from Aegithalos caudatus, assembly GCA_013389925.1. Lineage (NCBI taxonomy): Eukaryota > Metazoa > Chordata > Aves > Passeriformes > Aegithalidae > Aegithalos > Aegithalos caudatus. Next base: position 67,415 of record WEIU01007592.1, read on the forward strand.
CCCATGCTTGGGAGCTGATATCTGCAGTGACCAACAGAAACTCTGCTGTTCAAACCTGGACTCCTGGTTTATAGAAGCAGCAAATTTAGGGTGTTCTGATGGAAAGAAAGAGGCTTTGTAGTGCTTAATGGCCAACCTTGACCATCCAGGAGATCTTGGTGATGGTCAGGAGGGAAATTTTCCATCCACTGTAAAGAGGATGGCAACAATTTGGGTGTCTGGAAGGAGCTGAGGTGAGGGAGATTGGGTGGAAATGGGGGTTCTCATCAGAACAAACCAGAATGGGCACACATGTGGTTTTTATCTTCAGGAACCATTATGACTTACGTACTTATTTTGTCCTGAAAACAAGAAGCTTTTGATGAGCAAGATTTATGTAAGCTCAAGAGGTTTTACTTTGGTCACTGTGAAAAAAATGAATTTATAAGCCTCCTTCATTTCATTCATTTAGTTTTGCCTGTTCTTCAATACCCATTGAAAGAACAGATACATTTAAGGATGTTTATTTTAAGTTGGTACTCTGGATTGAAAAGCTTTTCCATCTGTTTCTGCCCTGCATTTGATACAACATTTTGCAGATGGCAGCATTTATCAGAATCCCACTGCAGACTACTTACTGGCTTTGTGCCTTCAGAGATGGGCTGTGTTCATCACCACTGTAACTTCACTGAAATGAGTGGAATGGCACCATGGCTAAATCTGAGTAACTTCCTGAAGTATCACCATGTGCTCTGAGCACAATGGCTCTATCTTGGTTGACTTTAATGTAAATATATTGAATTATATAGAGTTTTCATGATTACTGAAGGTTACTGGCTTGCTTTAAGGATCTCTTGGTTCTGATCTTTCCAGTTCATGAATGACTTAGGGAGCAGCTTTTAAGTATGCCATCTCAAATTGCAGCCACACATTTGGATATCCAAGCTATTCAAGCAGATAGAAATAGGGAAGGTGCCTGTTGTCTTGATTGAATCCCAGCAATGATCAGTTTGGCCAGTTTTTCTTTCTTTCACACATTCCACAAAGTATCACACCTCTGCCATGTTGTTACTCCTCACTCCTGTGTTCCTGATTTTGTCTGCATTTTCCCAAGTTTTGTGTTGTGTAAGTCCTTTGGGGTGCTGATCCTAAATGCCTTGGTGATTTCCATGGAACTGCTTATGGAGCCTGGGCCTAAAAGTCACAGCTCCATGTTCAGATTTCAGGTTTAGTTCCCTTTGGAATTTAATTTTTAGACTGTTTTTCATTTTACTCTCAGGTTATTTTTTCTCTAATATTTTACCTACAGAAAGGTGAAGAGTGGACAGCTGGAAGTGACATAAGTCATGAGGACAAATATCAGGCTCAGTTAGGGAAGGAACATTTCCATGCTTTTTAGCTTTCTGGAAAAAAATATTTTGGGGCCAAGCCTTTTATACCAACCTTCAGCCAAAATGCCACTTGCTTTGGAAAGTGTGAAGAAAATTGGTTAAGAACCCACATTAGTTAAGGGAGGCTGGAAGAAAAACAAAATTTGACTTTTTAAAGTAATTTTCCACCCTGCCCTCTTATCTGGCAGGAGTGGTCAGGAGTGAAGGAGAATTCCCTGCTAGCAGTGTTTGTTCAGTGCTGCTGTGGAAATCCCAGTTCCTGTCATGCTGAAGATTTACGTGAAATGACAAAATGAAGATTTAACTGTCACTTTTCCACGCCCTGCTTTTTCTCTCCCTTCCTTCATTTTTATTATGCTTTGACAATATTTGGGATAGCACTTTTTTCTTACATTGTGATTTACCAAGGCCCTGGATGCCTCACTGATACAAGTCCCCTCACTATTTCAGTAAACACTATCAATAATTAGTCTGGCCAGCATGTCCTGGATAGCTCTTTGTGTCAATTCAAGGAGAGCCTCTATGGTTCCTGCTGTGAAAAGAGAATTTCTTTTAAATTGTGTCTGTCCAGGAACTAATGCTCTGTTCTCAGAGCTGTGGGCTAGGAAAGAACGAGACCCTGAGCAGTGTCAGTGTCACAGCAGTGCCTGAGAACCTTCTCAGTAGTTAAATCTGAGGCATCAAGATGGAAAAATACTTCAGAGATTTTGTAAGCTGGAGGAAAAGTTCCAACTATTTAGTGAAGTTAACGCTGAGCTCTTCTGACTCACAGCACTAAAAAGCTGCTCCAGTCTCACTGCTGAATCAATTAGCTCAGCCAGCACCTTTCCCATCAAAGTAACACCTTCCCTTCTTGCTCAATTTAAAGACCTGATTCAATAACTTCAATAACAAAAATACCCAAAACTGTGTTCCCTTCTGTACCCAAAGGTTGTTTGCATGCTTCACCTTGCCCTACTTGCACACCTACACATTTAAATTCCCTTCAAGCCAGAATTTGGAGCCTGTGCTAAAAATCCAAGTCCTTGCAATCAAATCAGCTCTGTTAATATTTGTAGTCCTGCAGAGGAAATACAGTCCAGGGCTGTTTGGTTGGGATAACTTTCAGGATCAGACAGATGCTGCTGTGGGGAGCATCAGTTTGTTTAACACAGCCAGGGGAGCTGATCTGGTGCCTGGAAGGGGCTGCCCAGCCCTGCAGTCTCAAAACTGCCACTGCAGAGCTGGACCAAGGCACACTGGGCTCTGAACACACACCCAGGCCTGGATGCCCCCAGGATGTGCTTCACCTCCTGTTCTGAGAGCAGCATTGTGCCTGTAACCTTCACACCCACACTGCTTCCTAGCTTGGTCACCAGAGCTGTCTGTAGGTCTCTTGGGTATGTCCTTGATTCCAGCAGAATTTTCTCTGTGTGGGTAGCTCTGTTAGCAATTTTTTTGGCATTGTGATCATTGCATCTATCTTATTTTTTATTTTTTAATGATTAATTAGTCAATTATGTGAAATTAGCTTTTGCAATTAAAGCATAATTTAGAAAAAAACATTGAGCAGATAATGCTCATTTGTCATTGAATTACTTGTAACTCAGGGCTGTTGTAAATGTGAGGTGTTTCTAGTACTGTCTTTAGTGCTGGATGAAAAACACTGATTAAAAATCTACCCTAATACAGTGCTTGGAGTGTCTCAGTCTTCTCCTTCAATACTTACAAGGAAATGGATTTAAATTTGTGATTTATGTAGGAAATAGAGCATTTGGGCTTTGGGAGGTTGATGCAGCTCTGAGCTGAACTTTTGTTACATGGAGTTGAAAGGGCAGTGGATGTAACTGGGTGTTATTTAAACTGACACATAAAATGGACTCTAAAATATGGAACCTTAAAGTTGTTTCTGTGGTGGAAAGGGAAGGACGACTCCGTTATTGCCTGTGTAATTGTTTGGTTATCCATCAGATTGCTGCCAACTGCATGTGTGTACTTTTCAAAGTGCTTTGGTGTAGACAGACACAGACCTTTGCTCCTGAGGAATTCAGTGATTTGCCCCTTGGGAACTGCTGGGCTTGGTGGAGTTCACTTAATGACACTGATGGGTCAATTCTCTGCCAGAGCCAACAACCCATCTTCATCATCTTCTCAACTTCACATCCACTAATGATCAGTCCTCATAATGAAGGCATTTTTCACCCTGCCAGGAGTCACAAGGAGAAAAATTGATTGACAGAGTTATCTGGATTGTAGTAATTAAATCAGGGCAGACAAATCCCTGCTCTCATTATATTTCAGACATGTCTGAACCATGAAAAACAGAGCTGAAGCTGATTTGCTTCCTGCAGTTCAAAATGTGGCATTGAATGCTGTATATGATATATAGGCTTACAATACATGAGTGTGAACAAATTAGAAAAGACACAAGTGGTCTAAATAGGGGTGTTGGTGAAATAGGGGTCTTTAGTGAAATGTGCAGATCAAGTGTCTGAAGAAAGCTATTAACATGTTTCAAGAAATGAACCTGAAGGGATGCCATGCTTCCATGGGTATCCAGGCTGGTTCTTGCACTGGAACAGCATTTGTGTGTTCAGCCAGGTAACAGGGATGGCAGGCAGAGACAGAGATGCTCCACAGTGAGACACAGTGTGTGGAATGGGCAGGGAATGGGATCAGTGCTTGCCCAGTGGAACACAACTGTCTGAGCTCTGGGCTCTCGTGTGTAGAGAATGCAGATTTCCACTGTAGAAGCCAGAAAGGGATTTCAAATACTATTGGAATTCTTTTGTTGGTGAATTGCTTGTCGTGCAAGCGCTTGCCTTGAAGGAGGATTTGTGTGCAGATGTTCTTTGGGTAACGCTGCAATCTGGATTCAAGAATTGTCCCTTGATTATTTTTAAAGAACTTTTCTTCCCTCAGTTTGTTAAGCTGAGCCATTTTTCAGATACTGTAAAATATTGTACCCACTTTAAAAAGAAAATGTTCCATGAGCTTGGATTAACATTGCCAGCAAATTAAGCTGATTTGATCTAGTTAATATTGGGAGAGTGGCAGATTAGGGTTTGAAGCAGGAAAATCGAGTAGGGAAATCTGGATGCAGTAGGACAGCTGCTCTGATAATTTAAATTGGTGCAAGTTCACTGAGCTCAGTTTAAAGCACTGAGCTGCATTTATGGGATATTTGGCCCATATATGGTGTATTTTAAAACAAACCATAGCAATTCAGAAATGCAGATGACAACTTGTGCTGGTTTTGGCCTAGCATTCAGACAACACTGCTATAACCAGAAAATCCTCTCAGAAGGAGTGAAGACTTTGGGGGTACAATGCCCATTCCCTTCATGTGGCTGCTTTTGTGGGTCCTTCCATGGGTGCTGCTTTCAGTCTAACCTCATGAATGGTACAAATCCTCATCTGGAATCAGATACCAAAGCATGAGAATGCTTTGCCTCTAGTTCTGCATTTATTTGTGTTGGTAGAAGCGCTCAGGACTCAGCAGGACACAGTTCTGGAGCTCAGCAGATGCTGTCAGCCTTAAGGAAAGGTTTTTAATTTGTTTCTTTGTAATGTGATGTTTTTCAAGACTTCAATCACTCCTGACTTCCACAATTGATAACACAGAGCTGTGTTTTAAAGGATGTTATGTAGGACAGTCAGATTTAAAACCAGTCATGCTTTGGGAGGAGATTCCATTTCTTGTACACTATCTTGCCTGTGAACATGGATCCAAATTGACAGAAGTTCTTTTCTAAACCTTTCCAAGCAGAGTGTTAAGTTATAGGGGACTGGGCTGGGAACCAGGAGATGGGTTTAACTCTTGGTCACTGAAACTGAGGAAGAGCCAATGACTACAGGAGGCCAGGAGAAGAACAATTAAATTCTCATCCATTCCCCTCCAATGTGACTGAGAAAATTACTTCTAAACCTCTCTTAGCAATTTTTCCCCACAAAAAATGAACTGTCAAGAAAAAAGTCTCAGGTTCAGAGAGTGCCTTCATGGTATTTCATGTATATGGAGAAAAACAAATCCACAAGAACAGTGTGGAGGTGGGAAGTAGAATCAGAACCTTGGCTTAATCCTGTTTCTGATGCTGGCATTTGTGAGAACCTGCAGCATTTCAAAGAACTTGTCTGTTTGAATGCTTTTATATAAAACATATAAACATTTATTATCTGCCTGATAGTGTAGGTGTTGTGTGAGTCTGAGATTGAGGGGGGATACATGGGGGTGACCTGTCTGAGTACCCAAGGCTTTGGTTAGTGGGGTTCTTTCTTCTTATGCTTCCTGTCAAAATATTCCAACTGCAGTTCAAACTGAGCCTAGGGTAAATATCTGGAAAAGCTAATGCTACTGTGGAAGCTCTAATTTTCATCTTGAACAGGTTGAGCATCTTAGGAATGACAGCTGGCATGTCATGACAGTTTCTGTTGATGAGTCCGTCTTCTAAGAGCTCATTAGAGTTTTCACTCACATCCAGAAGGATTCTGGGAAAGAATTGTTCTGACATGAGTCTAAGAGATGTGCACATTGCAATACTAAATTGACTTTGACCTGTCAGTGTCTGTACGGGGCAAATTACCTGCTCTTGGCATGTTACTTGACATGCTTTGTTACTGTATGAGGATTGCTGATAAAAACTCTCTGGTTTTTGTATCAAAAGGGGTTTAGGATTATCCTTTTTAGAGATATGCTCTGGTGTAGACTTGTAAATTGCCAGTGTTTAGGCCAAATTTCATATTGGGGTCAGAAAGTTTGTTCATATGGCAGTCACTGAGTGAACATCTGGGGCCAAACACGGGAGCTGGTCCAGGATAACAATGGGCACTGTAAGGGTGCATGTGGAGCTGGGCTAAACTGTGGAGTCATTTTATTGGACTGATCTTTAAAGGGATAAGAACCTGATAAAAGTAAAGTTTAAAAGAAAAAGGAAAAGAAATTATGAATATGTTGTTGTAAGGACCCATGATTTATTTATGAAATATGTCAAGTTGAAAGTGGCCTTAAGAAATTTTCCTGTTTCCAAGAAGGCCCTTGACAGGTCTGGGATCTGTTTCCTCCTGTTTGGTTTCCATTCAGCAGAGGTGCTCGGGGTACTTGACCTTCTCCACTCAGTAGAACCTGATCCATTCTTTTTCCTCACTGGTTTCTCTGCATCTTCCCTGCCCAGTTCAGAAGGTCACCTACAGCTACTCCCTTTGTCACAACAACTGGAGAGTAATAAAATCATGGGCTGCAGTAAAGTCAAAAGATTTTTGTTGTAAATGTTGGCACTGACTTGCCTTGTGAAGCAGTGCTGGGAGGTGTGGAAAGTAAGATGAGGCTTTGAAGCACCTTCCATAAATCCCATAGATTTTTCCAAACATAATGGGACAAAACAGGTCAGGAGAAAAAAATTCCACAATCTTAGTATGGAAAGGGAGCAAATGAAATCTGGATGTCTCCAAGCCCATCCCCAGAGCAGCCCCTGCTGCTCTGTTCTGCCCCAGACCCACACAGCCTGTTCTGCTTTGTTGTTGAAACACAAAGAGGAGGAGTGAGGGTACAATGCTGGGAGATGAGAGGCAGCATGTGGCTTCCTCACAGCCTTCTACATTTCAGAAAGGGATCTCTCATCTGATGAAGATCCTTTTTTCTGTTTAGTCATAAACAGATGAATCCCATAATAGCCTCTGTTTCCTCTACTACAGGAGGTCTGTATGATTAATAAGATCTCCCTGTAGTGAATGCCAAGCCAAACAGATGAATGCAAGGCGCATCTGCTGTAGATTAAACATTTGGAAAAAACATTTTATAAATATTTTTTTCCACAACAACATATCCATATGGCAGTTAACTGGGGTATATATTTAAAACCTCGCATGTACAGTATATCGCCATGCATATGTATTTAATATACTTATTAAATAAGTACTTATGTTGTCACTCAACAGATAGCTTTTTGATATGACTTTTAATCTCTTTGAGATGTCAAATCAGACTGTTTGAAAGGACCACATGTGCCCTATCAAGCAAAACATGAGAAGACACTGCTTCTGAGTGGGTGGGGTAGTGGGAAGCAATCTTTTATTTCATTATTTCTCAGAAACAAGATGTGCAAGATAATTACCTGGTTAGGATGAAGTAAGTGTAAAATAACATACTCTGAGTATGGCTAGAGAGATAAGGTTGTCCTGGGTACTATGAAAACAAATCCTGAGGAAACTGGGAGGTTAAACTAATTGGAAATTTCTTAGCTGAAAATCTTAATATTTAAACTTAGCTTTACTAACTTAAAAACATTGACATTATATCTCATTATAATTAATATTCTGGACTTCCTAATCTAACCAGAATAGGTTGAAGGACTTAACAGAAATAAGATTTTTTTTTCTCTAACTCTTGCTGTATAATGGGGGGCTCCTTTTTTATTTCTGTGCCTCTGTGTGTGCCTTAGAGAACTGGACAATAGTTCTGGGTTGACAAAGAATGAAGTCTGACAATTATCCCAAACTAAAACCAAATTCAACAAGTAAACGTTATCCAGGGCAGCTATTGGCACTCTCACATAAGTCAATCTAGTTTTTTGAGTATATTGTTCTTGTTAGACTTAGCAAAGTTATTGTAGGCTGATTTTCTGGTCGACTGGGATTTTTTGATACTTGTCATGAAACCAAAGATCCTGGTATGTGATTCAGAGAACCTAATTCCTGAAAGGTTTTCTATGACTTTTCTTAACTGGCCTTCCAGTCCAGCAGCCAGAAAGAGGAAAAATCAGCATTTCAAGATTCCTTCTGTGCTTGCTTGTTGTGTTGTCAAGGATCAAAACCCGCTTTGCGTGTGTGCCTGGAAAACTGGGGCACTTCTCTGAGGCCAGGGCTCCCTGAACCTGACGTGTGCTCTGGGAATGGCCAGTGCTTGTCAATTCATGTCTGTCTGGGCCTGGGCAACGTGGGTTTCCAGACCTTACAGCAGGATACTTGCAAGCAGACATGACATTTCCCCACATCACAGATTGCAGAACAGAGGAAAATAATTGCCAGGCTTTGCTTTTATCACACACCGTTAGGTGCTTTGCCGGCTCAAATGAGAAAGACAAAAAGAGCCTCGTGTTCAAGAAACTTTTCATCTTTGTGTTCATTACAGCTTCAGACTTTGCTGCCTAAATGGTTTGGTTTTGGATGGTCTTGCCATAGTTTTCCTTGTTTTTCTGAGTGTCCTGAGGGCAGGTGGGAGCATGGAGGTAGGAAGCTCCATCACTTTTGAAACAGTGGCTTGATGACTCACATCTCGTTCTGCTTGAGAGGCTCATTTCTTGATGTCCTTGCCTTGCTCTTGAACTGAAAAATGCTGCTTCACTGTTGAAAAAAAAAAATTTGTTTTCATAAAAATGCTTGTGGAGTCCTGGAAAAATCACTGAACAAAATTTTCTCAAACTTTATAGAAACAGTTGGAACTGGTGGATTTGAGCTGGAAGATCTTAGAGTGGTCCTTTTTGCATCAGGGCTGAAAAAAACCCACGGAATGTGAAGCTTTTCTGAACACATCTAATTTCCAGAAGCATCTCTCTTCAGAGCCCTGATGTGAGCCCTCAGTAGCTGTTTGTGATGTTCACAGCAGGTTTTTTCCTACATATGTCAGAACCATACCTTAAATTAGTTTTCAAGTAGATTTAGTTAAATTAGTTTGAAGAAAGCCACTCTTACTGTGGTTTAGCAAAGGATTATTTTAGACTGGTTTTGATTTGTTCCCAATGAATTGCATTTAAACTGATATCATCTAAGTTTATATTGATTTAATAGTGTCTCATAGCTCCTTTGTACTGGTTTAGCAGAATGGATTCATTTAAGTCCTCCTGAATTCTGGATTCCAGGAATGGATAACTGAGCTTTTCCAGCATTGCTGTGAGGCTGCAGCACCTGGAAATCTCCATGCTGGAGAATCCACCTGGCTGCCCAAAGCCAGAGACAGGAAAGGCTGCAAACACCTCCAGCTCTGGCTGAGTGTTCCTGGTATGAACCTCCCCTGCACGTGGGCACAGAGTCCATCCCAGCAGGGAGCTGGGATGATTTCCCAGATGCTCCCACAGCATCCTGTAATAATGTGGCAAGATCATTGTGCAGGGAGAAGGTGCCCAGAGAGCCGCTGTGGAGGCATCAATAGCATCTGCCAAGGATGTGCTGTTCTGGAAAGGCAGAGATGAGTCTGAGGGCTGGTTTCTGTGGGATCCAGGGGGATTAGGAGTCCTTGCTCTCCTCTGCCAACCTCCCACAGTCTGACATGATTGTAGGAGAACACAGGATGCTCAGCATGCCAAAGGAGTATTTCTCTGAGGAATAAAAAGAACCCAAAACAAAACAGCAACCCAATCACTTGTTTTATTTTTTTTTTTTTACTGAAGAATGGTTTCTTTAAGTGAAAAAGGGAGCATGATACGGGTTGGCAGAATTAATCTTTGTTTAAAATTTTATTTAAACTTGAATTTTAATTCATTATTTTCAGTAGGTTTGTCTCAGAGGTGAAATTGAATTGGGAAGTTGGTTCTCCAGCAATGTCTTCTGAGGTGTGGATCTCCTGGGCAGGGAGGCATTGCCTTGTCTCTCTTATGGGCACAAACACGTCCAAGATGTGGCTGCTTAATTGTGCAATTCCCTCTTCTCTCCCAAACTGGATTAAGACTGGATTTTGCCTTTTGCTCTGAGCTCTCTAGATCATCACAGGAATGCCTGGAGGTTGTGAACAGACTTCAGTCCTCTGCTGTCTTTGCCAAAAAGCCAAACCACATTTACCAGCAGAGATTATAGAAAAAAACCCACTTTTAACAAGAAACTTCCAACCATGAAAATATATTTTCTAGGAAAATTTTATCTGTTTCACTATAAAAATGTTTGTCCTTGGAAATGGAAACCCTCTTCATTAAAGACAGTAGTTGGAGGAATCAAAACTGTTCTGCTTGTAGGACTTGTAAAAATAAAATTAGTTTTTATTGACAAACATGAAGAGGAAAAAAAACGCACCATGTGTTCCCATGATAAAGAAATATTTTCCTGTTCATCTAGAGTTCAAACAACAGTCTGGGTACAGCCTGGCTGGCTATGGCCAAGGACTTTTAACTTCTCCATTTGGCCAAGGATCCACTGCAAACACTTTGTTCTAAGGTGAGAAGTGCATTCAATGAATAAAAAATCAGTTTGGGGCTGGGAAAGGGAATGACAAACTTTTATCTGAAAATGTCACTTTAACTCTCTCTATAAGATACCCATGGTTCCCAGGCAGTATGTTTTTGTGATTTAGCTACATTTCCTGCCAGATTATTCATCTAGATACAGATCCCTTGCTCCTGCAGTGTGGAAACCTGAATAATAATTTGAGCTGCAGAAAGCCCTGGTGAATTGCTGGCCTACTTTCCTGTCCCAGGGGAAGGTGCACTTCTCTAATCCAGGAGCCATTGCTTTGGCAGATGGCTCTATTTGCTCAACGGGCAGGTCAGGACAAGAGGAAAAATGGAACATAATAATCCAACAGTATTCAATTAAAGGTAGCTCTGTGCAACTGTACCTAAGTCACTGCTGCCGAAGCCTCTGGGGAGTGTGTTCATTTTCCAGCCTTGTTTCCTAAGGAAATGAGGCTGTCTGCCTTTCTGTCTGTCAGCATCTGTCCTCTCCGATTAATTTATTCATCTGTTTGGCATTATCGAGGGAAAGTGACCAAAGAGAAGAGTATTGAAACACAGAATTCCAACCAAGTTAACAGAACTTGGCAAGCGAGGCAGGAGGAGACCCTGAGGGTCTCCATGGAGGGGAAATGAGATGGAACTGTGTCCAACCATTCCCAGACTGGAGAGCAGGTCAGACCTGTTGGCATCAACAAGTATATTCTGTCTCACCAGTCTGAACCAGGATGGTCCTTCTTGGCATCCAAACATCTGGGAAATGTGGGGGCAGCCTGGGGGAACTGTCAAGGACAAGATGTTAGAGACATAACAGAGTAAGGTAAGACAGCTCTTAGAAGAAAAAGATTTGAAAAACCAACCAAGAAAAAACATTATGGGTTCCCAAAACTTTGAACGCTGCATGTATTAAATTTCATCTCTGTTTTGACTGAAGCCCCAAAACTGGTTTTGGAATCAGATGTACACATCAGTATTATTATGGCTTTTTTATTGCTAGGCAAGAAAAATATCATTTGCTTCAGCTTTCCTGGAACTGAAAGAACAGTGAGAGATGGCAGAGCAGGTTCAAGTTCCAGCTGATTATTGGATTCATTAGAAATGGGCTGTCTGAAGCAAACAATACAGGCAAACCCTGGAGGAAGCAGGGTTGGAGGTTTGGGCTCTTTCCTTTGTATGCTGTCCACCCCCCCAGCAGATTAGATATTTGGAACTCTTTCCAGACATTTTTCATTTTGTTGGTAAATAGGCATGCACTTGTTCTGGGATTTCAGTCCCCAACTGTTCACTTTATCCAAGGGAGAAAGCAGAAACATAAGTGAAGCTCAAACAATAAAACCTCAGAATGGGTCAGGCCAGTTATTATTACATGATTTCAGGCTTTGAAAGGTCATTTATGTTTTCCAACTTGGATGTATTTTTTACTTTTATTTGTAATATTACCTCGCTGTGTTTCATAATGTCAGGGAAAATGTCTGGTTTCAGGCCTAAAATGTCAAAGCAGCTTTTTGAAAATCACTCAGCACCGAGCCAAATGTTTTTCTGCTGGAGTCAGTGGTAACAGTCCCATTTGCCTTAGGAAGCTCTGGATAGTGCTGAATGTTATGGAAATCCACATTTGTTATCATTTTTTCAGGCTGCCCTCCTGCACGTTCCCCTTCCTTCTCCTGTTCCATAGGCCTGTTCATACATGGAATGATTCCTGGTAGGAAAGAGAAAAGCACCACAGTTAAGGGTCCTGGGTTCACTTCCAATCCTTCCTAATCACTACAGGTTAAATCATGGAACTGTTCTATGCCTTGGTTTACTCCTAAGTGACACATAAAATCCCCACCTCAGAGGGCCTCGCTGTTCACCCACACCTGGGAACCACAAAACTGCTGCTTCAGCAAGTGCCAAGTGTATATTATGGGATAAACCATTCCTGCAGCGTTGAGAGATGTAATGTAGATGAAGCTGATGCAATGTAGGCATATGTCTCCATCTGTGCCTCCATGTTAGGGAGTAATTCTGGATGCACTGATTGCAACAACCAGAATTTCCCTAGCAAGGAAAATCAGGGTTTAAAAAAATTAATAATATCTCATGTTGATAAAATCTTCCCAGTGGCTTTGTCAAGATGAAAACAAAAAAGGGTGCACAGAATAAATTAATTTGCTGTTCCAATAAGTATGATTCAAAGTGAGGTGATTTTTTAAATGGCTCATCTCCCAGTCAGCACACAGTGAAACATCTCTGCTGCAGGAGTAGGTAGGACATACCCAGTGCCATGTTCTTAAGAATAGCTTTGCTTTGCCTACTCTAGAGATATCTTATGTCTTCAGTTGTGAGTATTGCCAGATAAAAAACCTCTTAGCACTCAGATTTTCTAATCCTCTAGACAAGATAAAAAAAATCCAACATCCCCCTATCGTTGTCTGCCCTCTCCTGTACCTTGCATTTCTATCACATCAGCTTAGAATTACCTGATAAGAGAAGTAGGAGTGTGCAATAAATTAGTGCTTCTATATGGTGAGAATATTCCCTTTGACTTGTATTCAATACCCTGGTTTATGAACATTATCATTCTTCCTGATAGCCTGAGTTACTGCAGAGAATTGCTGTGATAGAGCAGGAGGAGCTGTGTCGGGGGGGTTTCTCCTGCCGGGTGTTTGGTAGGAGAGAACCATCAGGAATATTGTTCTTCACCCCAGATGGATGTGTGGTACTGGCTGAGGCAGCTCAGACACATCAGGGATTCCCAGAGAACCTGATGGATTGGAATTCCTTCTAGAGGAATATTTCTTCCTCCTGAACAAATTCCTCTGCCGTGCTACCTGGAGGCAGGAAGGGAGAAAGGGTTTGGCCCAGGTTGATGAAGAAGCAGGAACAAATAAAATTCTGGCTCCAAAGCACTGATTTTAATGATGGTGGTTGTTCAGAACATCTCACATTGAAGCATCACAAAGCTATGGCCAACAAAGAATTAATACTGATCCTATTAAAACTCCTGTAAGTGCTCCAGTTTACACTGAGAGAGTTAAACCTTGTGTGGCAGCAACTATTGGCAGGACATAGCTCTTGAGCAATAAAGTTCAGCAATATTAACTTCATGATATGGTTTTGCTGTCAGATGGTCATAATTCCACTGCTTTAGGGATTGCAAAGATCTTAAAAAAATGTAGGTTGCTCCTCTGTCCTTCACAGCCCCTGACATCCTGCTGCTCTTGGGCAGTGGGAAGCTGAGCCTTATTTAAACAATATAAATAAGATTACTAGAAACAGTCAAATTACTTTAGCTTTTTAAAATCATATAGAACATGGTAAAATCCAATGAAATGAAAATGAAAAATATGCTTTAATTTCAGTCTGCACAATCAGATGCAATAGTCTGTGTGCAAATGGATTAACATGCCAAAAATATAACTTGAGGCGAGAAGTGTAACTTCCCTCAGTAAATTAACATCAATAATTATAAGCTGTAAACAGTTGCAGATATAATTAAGATTCGAGGCCCAAGGGTTGCACATGCCTTGCTGCAACTGATATCAGACTCTGTGATCTTGATGTTCAAGTCCCCTCCAGAGACAGCAAAGTTAAGAACATCCCCCTATGTGGAAATAACGTTTCAACATTTTAGGAGCATTTGCAAAGTTCCTCTCTCCCTCTATTTTAAAGAAAAACTAGGCTCTTTGTCAAAAATTAGAGTTTTCTCTGTGCTATTCCATTGCTGTGCCTGCTCTCCTTGCAGCTGGTGTGCCAGAACTTCTTGTCAAAACATTATTTATTGAAGGGTTAAATTAAGCAAGTTATAGTCCCCTGCAGACAGACAACTGTCCTCAAAGAGTGGAGGGGGTTTCTTTGTTGAATTTGTAAAAAGGGGAATAAGGAGGAGACAGAGGAGGACAAAAAGGATCCACTGTGTGGAAGGAAAAAAGCAGAACAGGTGCTTGTGTTTGAAATATCCTTTCAGAGCTCCAAATCAATGGGAAGAAGAAAGAAGGAAAAATTAAACAGAGTAAGGGTTTCAAGTGAAACTATTTGAGCATTTTTCAGGATGTGAATATTATTGATATCTTTAAATGGAATATTCAGAACTTTGCAGAAAAAAGCTTTAGAGAAAGCAATTGGTTGCTCATCATTATGGGGAAACAAGCCCAAACTGTTGGTTAAGAGAGCTTGTGCCTCCTCAGAGAATTGCTTCTTGTTTTGAGCTGAGGACTGGACTATGATAGTGCATTTTGTGGGTATAATTTGCCTTCAGAGTTATAATTTTCAGTAAATTATTTGTATCACTGGAACTCATTTTGTGCAAGTCCTTACACAAATTACAAAGTGCTTTATGGTGTTGGGAATTTTCCCTTTCTCCAAGAGCACCTGCTTGTGGCATTTGTCCACTTGGACGACAGAGATGCAAAGGCCAGGCTATTAGGTGGGGGTGAGAATCAGAAATTACTCCTATTTCAGGTCCAGAATGGCCCTTGTTTCTGCACATCAACCATGTATGAGACATTAATTAATAGTCAGGCATTAATTTCATGTGATGGGAGCTGCCCTGTTTGTTGCAGTGCGTGGGGAAACCCTCAGATGGCACTTAAACCAAATGCAATTTAGCCTCACTTAAAGACATCTGGCAGAGCAGTAAAAGGTGGCCTAAGTGTCCATGGGAGAAAAGACCAGGAGCATCATTTTATCCTAAAGATCAGGGAAAATAATCCCGTGCAGTTCTGGAATGTGTGAATGGGGCCTGGGTGGTGTTCAGGTAATGCATCAATGACTTAAATGTTTGCAGCCTTTCAGTGCTTGTAGCATCTGCCTCTCAGGTGTCTTTGAAATGATCCTGTCAAGGTGTAAATTTGGTGTAAAAGTGCTTTTACTGACACACTACAGCACAGAATGGCCCAGTCTGATCATACACAGAAATTTATGAACTCTCAAAGAAAACAGCCTTTGAAGAGTGTTGAAAGTTGTCGTGTCAAGCAAAATAGAGGGAAAGCCTTCAGCTCCTGGCTTAAAAGAGTGAAAAACAACTGAAGCTTGGGAGAATTGCTTGTCTGCTTGTAGTGATCCTCGTGGTTTGTGGGGAGGCCACATCTTAGCAAGTTCTTGCTGGTAACAGGCACATGCAAAGAGGAGATTGGAAAAAAATGGTGCAACAAGTTTTTCTTGATCCTCCCGAAATATTTCTGTTTCCATTAAAAGATACAGAAATGCTCATTTCACCATTAAGAATCCACTTGGCCAGGATATTAGCAGAGGAGGGATTTTACTTCAGTGGTTGATTTTTAGAAGAAAAAAAAAACAACAAAGCAACATCAACCCAAGGTTGGCCTGGGAGAGCCTGGATCCTTGGGAAGAGCAGAGGTGGGAGCTGAGCTCTTCCCCCAGCTCCACTCTGCTGTTGTCACCCTGACTGTGCCACCTCATGCTCCTCATTGCTGCTCCACCCCTGCCACCCTCCAGCCCTGCCTGGAAATCACACAAGGTGAAGGCAGCTGAAGTGTTACTCTAACTTGCAGCACCTCTATAAATCTCTTAGTAAAGCACCAGGGTAGTTTTACAAGTGTAATGACTTTTTATTTTATTACCCAGCATGCAGTACATGAAGCTGCTTTCCCACAATGTATAAATTTAGTGAAGGAGAAAACTCTGTTTTCCCCATTGCTCTGCCATCAGTGCCTCTCTGAGATCAGGGAGCATTTGGAAATGTTTCCACTGCCTAAATTCTTAATGACTAGAAAATAGGTTAAAAGTGCCACTTTGTACTGTAGCACTTTATGAAAGTGTGTTTTGTTTGACAGGACTTAATAAAAAAAAAATCTTTTAATCTCTGTCACTGTGGGTAGGTGGGAAGGCCAAAAAGTCTAAATGTTTTAAAGGAAAATTTTAATTAGTATGCAAATTTGACTTTCTGCATTAAAATGTCATTTACTAAGTAAATGTTGTTGCACTGGAAGTTCAGATATTTGATCATTCTCTGTCAAGGTGCCTTTGCAAATTTCCTGAATGTAATAACAGCATTTCAAAAACAAAATGAAATTCTCCTTTTGTTGCAATGCACTGGGTCTGCTCCACCAAAGGCTGTGTGACTGGAATATCTTAAATCAGCCACCAGCTCATAGCGCTGGTTCTCCTTCCCCCAGTCTGCAAATTTTGTTATCCTCTTGGTGCCTGCAGAGATTTCCTGAAGCAAGGTAGATACACCCCTACATGCCATAAATTTAAATCATTGAAGCATAGCAACAAAATGATTACAAAAACAATTGTAGACATTAAAATCGAAGGAAGTGCTTGCTGAGTTATTGTCAGCCACCACTGAAGGCTGCAGCAGTGATCAGCATTTAGAGGGTTAGGAAGGGCCTTACACACATTTTGAGAGTTAACTGATTTTATTGTCTTGATAAAATACACATTCCTGTCTCCTGAAGAAGGACAAGATAATGGTTGAAGGCCCAGCCTTGCTTTTAACACAGGAAAATAAACGTTCTTATATAAAAGTGGTGGAAAAAATAATTGTGAGGCAAAAATAATGGGGAGGGGAAAATTTAACAAAAGCGGGGAATTCCAAGCTTAGTTGCTTTCCTTCAGTGTCTGTGGGGTCAGTGGTTGCTTCTTGCCACCCTGAATGAATGTGGTGTCTCAAAACTGCACCTTATATGGAGTTCTTGAGGGATCAGAAACATGGCACATGGGAGCCATATGTTCAGCACTTGCCATCATTTATTGAGAGCCGAGTTCAGGGCTAAAAACTGATTTAAACATCCATATTTAGAGCTCCTAAGTACAAAATAAGGCACAAATTCTCACGAAAGTTGAAGACAGAAGAGAAAAAGCTGTGACCCAACATAGAAGTGGTTTTAAAAAAGAAGAAAAAAGGCTGGGGGGATTTGGTTTCTTTAAGTGCCAAGCTCCTGCCCTGGGAATGCAGATTCCTGGCTGAGGGCTGCAGTGGGAAGGTCTGAAAAGGCTGGAGGATGTGGAGGCCTGAAGGTTTATTGTGAATGATGTGCTCACTCTGCATCCATCAAGGGTCAGAGGAGAAGGAACCTCTCCAGTGTGAGGACAGGGGGATTGCTCTTTTCTCACTCACCTCATCCTAAAAAGGTGCAGGTTTTCCTGTGATGTCCACACACATGGTGGAGAACACAAGTGACACAGCCTTTGGCAGAGCTTTCAGGTTTTGTGGATGTGTCTGTGTCATTTCATTAAGTGGGTGTCCCACATGAACATAAAATGTGCAGTTGGGTGTTCCTGATCTCCAGGCTTCTTGCAATAAATCTAGAAATTGCACATAACCCAAGGCAGCTGTGCTGAGATCTCTGTGTTCCTCACAGCCTTGTGCTTTGCTCATACCCTTATTTGTGTTGTGACCCAGGCTGGAAGGGTTTTTTTGTCCAGGAAGAGTCACTGACCTGACCTTGGATCTGCCACCCCTGGCAGGGTTGGGATGTGTTGGCAGGGAAACATTCCCTGGTAATGGCTGTGCCTCACCTTTGAATGGATACTGGCCATTGCTTCCTGCCACTGTTAACTGGCCCTTCTGATGTGCATGAATTTTGTGTTATGAAAGAACTTAGAGTGGAGTTTTCTTTAGCATAATAGACATTTTGCTGGTTAAAAAAAAAATATAAAAAAGGAAAATAATAAAGAAACCAAACTCCATTGTATATGAATGTTTTCACTGTGTTAGCAATTTTTGCATCTTATTGGCAATGTTCTAAAGCACTGAAGATCAAGACTGCTTAGTTCCCTAGGGATCCTTGTAATTACAACAAAGACTGCTGGAGCATGAAAAAAGTCATTTGGCAAAATGGTCCTCTTGGCTTCCTCTGTCTCATCCTCCCCTCTCTCTGACTTCCAAGTCCTCTTTGCTCAGTTTACTAGACAAACACATTGTTTGCTGTTCACCAGGGCAGATGTTTGCTTAATTCAGCACCTTCTGCTTCTCTCCCCAGCCGGAGGAAAGTCACACTGTTCACTCTTTTCTTTTCTGTTTACAACACATCTCCCCTGCCAGCCAAGGTGCAGAAAAGAAGGACAATGGTGCAGCTCATAACAAATGATTCCATGTTCCAGCATTTCGAGGAGCTTAACCACCATCTCCTGTACTCTATAAAAGGCACATGGCAAAACAGAGAGAACACTTCCCTGGATTGTCTCACTGTGCAAGGAGGTAATATCCAGCCACTGAATATTTAATGTAGAGAACAGACCCTCTTCTTTTTGAAAAATCATGAAATCTCAACTTGAAGTGACTCATGCTCTGATCTGGCTGAGTCCTGCTGGAACAACCCTGCTCTGGAGAAATGTTACTGCTTGAGAGAATGTTTGCCTTGTAGTCTGGACTGTGGTGCAGAGTCAGGCTGCAGAAATTCTACATAAGACCTGTGTATCCCTTTAGTGCTGATTTTAGGGCATATAACTCACCAGATGCTGTGGTGGTGTTGAGGCTCATCCATGTTCCAAATAAACCCTTGCCACTGAAATCGGTGTTCCAAGAGTCTCAGCAAGAATTTGGGTTTATTCCTGCCCCTTCATTCTTGCCTTCCATCTCTTCCTGTGTGTGACTGACACTGCTTTCTTCTTCCTTGCAAATTTCCTCACAAACTTTTGGCTTTGTGCCTATCTCTTTCACTTCTTGCCTTACTCATGCATCTGATTTCTCTAAAGCTCTGTGGCTTTCTCTATGTCCCTTGACAAAGGATGGCTTCACATTCCAAGCACCAGGTCAGAGAACTTAATTCTAAATGGATCAAGCATAACAGAAGGATGAACAGATATTCTTCTCTTACTTTAACAAACAAAACAGAACCATTTTTCCTGATCAGCTTGTTCATTTTCAACAAGTCCAGAGATAATTAACAGATTTATATATATCTAACTATCAATGCAGAGCTGGGCTTTTATCTACATGCTGTATGTTTCTGTAAATAAAGAAGTGCTTTAATTGTCATCAGAACCATTTGTTGCAATTTGAATGCTTATAAATAACGAATAGACAGTGCAGGTTATTCATTACAGACTGGAAAAGCTGTATATTGGCTTGTTACCCCTTGGCAGAAACTGGAGGATTTGCAGTGCTTGGTCCTGAATGAGTCACAGAGGGCAGAGTGTCTGTGATTACATCCCACAGCCCTGCAGGTTTTCCTGATAATGCTGCTGTATTTATTCCTGCTGTGCTGGAAACTAACAGACCTATTGGAAATTTTAGCAAACCTTGCTGTGAGTTTCACATTTCTATTTTACTGCAAAGCTCTTCACTTTTGTAGGATGCAGTCTCAGATAAGCTAATAGGAGAAGGAACTTTGTGAGCATATTATTTTTTGTCTCAATAAATCACTTTGGAATTAGGTCTGTTTCTGATCCATTGGAAAAATTCTTACCTGCATCATCAAAAATTTTCTTCCAACAAATACTCCTAATTCACAGAATTCTCTTATTAGCTTCATATGACATCTTTTGCACAACTGGAATAAACTTTCTTAAAAAAAAAAAAAAAAAAAAAAAGCTAAAATTACCCAATGAAACAGATTTCACAGTTTTTATAGTACTGAAAGCTTTTGGGGACAAAGAAGTGGTGCCACTCTGACTTGGAACTGAATTTGGCTCAGACTTTTCCAAAAGAATTAAACACAGCTTTGTATATGACAACTATAGAATTCCCTTGATTCCTTCTCTGTCTCATTCTTATCACAACCTTCTTATTTCTTGATTTTATAACTGTCATAGACTGGACAGATGAAGATTTTCATATTATTGCACTCTAAATCTTCCCTTTTTTGAAAGAAAAAAATTGAATAGCTGATTAATTTAACGAACCCTTTCTAGTTTAGATCATTGCCTCAGGAAAGCAGCACTTTCAGTTTTCTGTCTCATTCTTCTAAAAGACCAGAATATCTCTGATTCTGTGTTTTTTCTCTATCTTCATATTGGCAGTGTTAATGCTGTCAGTGCAGACATAAACATCTTCATTTGATATTCTTATTTAACCCATCCAGAATTCCTGATAACAGATGAGGCTATCTCGGGATTTGTGGTATTACTTTCCAAAATAATCTCATCAAGTAATCATACTTTATGAGAACTCACGGAATGCAAAACTTCTGATTTTACCTGGGCTGGAAAGGTAAAAGACGTCTGTTGGAAATGATCCAAGGCACAATGACGTCAGTGGGGATCTTCCCACAGACCTGGAGGGCCTCTAAAGCACCACCACAGATGCTGTGAGGGATGGAGAAGAAGGCTGGGAGATGCCCATTCTGCCCATAAAGACTTTGTGGTGCAGCTAATTTTGCTTTCTTAGACAACACTTGTGTGTTGAAATACTTAATTCCCTAAAGCATCATTTTTGTCTACAACTGATGACTCTTTCTAATAAAGGGTAATGCAAAATGCCACCTGCCAAATTCTTCCTTTGTTTGTGTGTTCATAACAGATCAGTGAACACTCCATTGGTCTGAGAAGGTAACTCCGTGTCAGCCTATTGAAGGCTGGGGGAAAGACCCCAAATATTTTATGAGAGACAAGGGCCTGTGGATCTCAGCTCAGTTGGATAAATATCAGTGAAGGCAAGATTGAGCCCTTATTATTTCCTGTCCACTGCATTTCTCCCATTTTGTCATGGCAGCTGTGTAGATGGAAACTCCCAAGAGTTCTACAGCCAAGTCATCCTTCACCAATAAAGCCATACTGACTCACATAATAGATTAGGCTGTCACACTAAACCTGACAAACAACATTTAATGTGTCTCAAATTGCATCTGGGCAGATATCCCTGTGAATGACCATCCCTACCATGCAGATGTTTCCCATCTCTTTGGAACAGCTCTGCTGGTCAGGCCAGGCATGAGGCTTTCCTGCTCTTACCCATTCTCTTTTACCTTTAGCTTGCAAAAATAGTTTTTGCA
Organism: Aegithalos caudatus; assembly: GCA_013389925.1. NCBI lineage: Eukaryota > Metazoa > Chordata > Aves > Passeriformes > Aegithalidae > Aegithalos > Aegithalos caudatus. The sequence goes on from WEIU01007592.1 coordinate 88,799, forward strand.
CAATGCAGGGCTGTTATCAGAAGTTCTGTATTTGTTGGAGTTTTTTTTCTAATTATTCTTTTAACTTGCTCCAGCCCTGGGCTGATTTATTGTTTTTTTTCAGACAAGCTATCCCCAATCTGCCTCCTTCCCAGACTGTTTATGTTTGAAAGACATCTACATTTGCTGGTGCTAATCTTCACATCCTCACTTATTCCCATTGGCCTTTCTTGTCCTTTTTCCTGTTGGTTTGTATTTCAGTTGTATCATCTCCAATTGTTCTTTAACTTTTTCCAGCTCTGTGCAGTCAACTTTCTGGTGCACCATAGGACTCCAAATTGAAAATTCTCCGGGCAGTTCACATTTCCTTAAATTTCCATTAGGTGAAAATCTCTTGGGACTCTTGCACTGAGTAAGAATTCAGATGCAAGGATAACCCTGTCCCAGTGGTGCAGAGGTCTGTGTGAGGGGAGTGATCAATGACATGGATGCAGCACAGACAGACTTCCTTGGTTATTCATCAGTGTATCTGATTGACCCATGTTTATTTGTCACATAAATAAACCCTTGTGCAGATGCAGGTGTTTCCCTACCTGGCAGGAATCCCAGAGGGCTGCTGACCAAGCTGCTGTAGGATTTGCTGGTGGCCAGAACTTCTCAGCACAGCAGCACCTTTGATTAGCAAGGGAAGACCTTTAGCTGCTTGCTGGAGGCCAGCTGCTGGAAAACATGTTAGCCAGCACATTAACTCATGCTTTATTCAATTCACTTGCTCCAGTAGGTCCTAGGGATCATTTTTACTAGTCCTTAGGTATTAAGATTAAACCAGTGCAGACTTTGGTGATGCTACCCCCAAAAAAGTCAGTGGCAAAAATCCAGCAGAAGTCAGGTGGGTGCAGGAAGAGCATTGACATGAGCCAAAATATTCACAGTCAGAACTCGAGCTCTGGCCTCCCAGAGCCTGATGTTTGGAAGGAGAGTGCATCACAATGTGAGCAGATGCTCTGTCCTTCTCAGCCTCCCATTTCCTCCCTTTTGCTGCTACGTGCCAGAGACTCACAGAGCTCTCTTTCAGAGGCAGGGCTTTGTTTCTTCATCCACTTTCCGGTGTTGTGCTCTGCTTGTTTCTTTCAATTTGTCCTAAAAAAAGAGAAAAGTAAAACTAGTTCTGTGAGACTACAGGGAGGAAAAGAAATTCTCTGGAGTTTCTGCAGCATCTTGGCTAGCAACACAGCAAGCACTGTCATTATGGTTAGCAACAAAGGACACGGCATCGCTTCCAGCAAAATCACCACTTACTTCAGTGTGGGTGAGATTAGGCCAGGAAAAACCCCAACTGAGTTTAATAGAGGAGAAACTGACTTTGGCTGAAACAATAAGCTGTGCTCCAGACCTGCAGAGAGAGCCTTAGATCCAAGTCTCAAGGAGGAGCTGCTTTTCCTCTGGTACCTTCCCCCAGGGGCTCTGCTCATTATTCCACCAAGTCTAACAATCCCTCTTTCCCTCTCTCTCTAGCAAGGTCCTTTGTCCATCCTCATTCAGATCCCCCCTCAGCTGAAATGGTGGAGTGCAGGTTGTTCAGATAAGCACAGACTGTAATTAGGTTGTATTCTGAGTAAATAATCTGTGGGTGGGAAAAGGAAGGAAGTGTGAGGGAGAGAGAGCAAGTGGAAGAAAGAGGCAGGGGTTTGGCTGGGTTACAGAATTGCAGCAGGCTTCTTGTAAGTCTCAATCTAAAAATGGGAGATGTTTGCATAAAAAAGAGCTTTAATAGGTGCTATAAGTTGGTATTTTTGGTGATTAGGTAGACAGGTGTTTATTGTGTTAGTAGTAACTGTTAGAGCTGGAACTGTGTAGTACCCATTGTGTTAGAAGCCTCAATTCCAGGGGCAGGAGGTTTGTGCAGTGGTGGGGTGTGAGGCAGCCCAGAGCTTGGGCTGCTCCCCCTCTGGCCTCAGGAATCCTGATTCCTACAGGGAGCACCTTCCCTGCACAGGGATAAAGGGCAGCCACACGTTGTGTACGGTGCCTTCAGCAGCTGCAGCCCAAACAAGAGCTGTATTCTCATCAAATCAAACAAGAGCTGTATTCTCATCAAATCAAACAAGAGCTGTATTCTCATCACAGCCCCCAGGAAAGCTGAACCCAGGGTGGGAGAGGCAGTGAGGACCTCGGTGTGTTCCATGTCCCCCTCAGCAGGACCCCATCCCAGCCAGCAGCAGATCCACATTTTCCTGGTTATCCTTTTACATCTGAATTATTTGCCACTTAACTGGTGAGTTTAGCAACGCCCAGGAAAAGGGTTTCCTTCACATGGGAAAATGAGGCTTTTCTTGCAAGGTCAAAAACTGGAAACCTTACGAATTGTTTTGGCTGAAAAATTGCCAAGGAACACAAGATAATTCACGTTATTGGGCCATGTTTGTTTACTTTGTGATGAAATAACAAAAATGTTTTATGAAAGCAGACTCTTTCCTAGAAAATCAATGTTCTCATTTGACAAAGGCAGGTTGCTCTAGGGATTTGTTTGGGAGCTTGTCCTTCACAGAAGTGGTGAAGACCAGTTCTTTGGTTAGAGAGGAAGAGTGCCACATCCCTGTGCAGGGTGAACCTGTCTGCAGCCCTGCTTCTGTGGCTCAAAGGAAATCCTGGAGTGTCTAAAGACCTCAGAGAAGGCTGTGGGACAGATACACCCAGAGAAAAGGCTGCTCAAGATGAGATTATGGTCAATCTCCACGTGTTTCTTGTCAGTAGAACAGCTTTTGTTCTTCTTAAATTCCATATATGAGATTTTGGCTTCCATTGGCAATGTGCAGGTTACCAAGGCTATTGAATTGTACATTATCAGCTGTGGGCCCCAGATCCAGTCTGAAGATATTAATGTCTAGTTTCCGCTTGCTGAATTGGCTGCACATGTCAGCTTCCTGTGTTCTGCTTTCCAAGCTCAGTGCTTGCCCAAATTTTACTTCTCTAGAAACATTTTCGTTGGTGTAATGAATGGAAAAAAGTTTACCAGTGTGCACTGTCTGTAAATCTTCCCTATTCTTTCTGAAGGGATAGACAGTTCTCCTTTCAGGAGACATTTATTTTCAGTAGGATTCTGTTCCAGGAGCGTTACGTAACGTTTATGGAATCTGAGAAGAGAACAATCCCAGAAAAGATGTTGCAGATGTACCAATATAACATTTCTGTGCACAATGTTTGTATCTGTTCCATACCTGCACAGCCCAGGGGAGGTCACACAACCCTCACTGCAAGGCCTGGCTTGGTTGCTGTGGCCACCTCACCTGTCCTGCTCCTGAAACTCCTTCCAAGATCCAACCCAAAACTCTGGAATGAGGCAGCTGGGTGTTGTCACCTTGTGTCCTGCTGACTGTTTGATTTCTGTGGCACCTCTGTCCCAGGCAGGGTGGGAGCTGCTGGCTGCCCTCGGGTCACTGTCACACCATGGGGGATATTTCTCTAAAGAAGTGATGCCACCAAATTCAGCCCCTTGGGTAATTCCTGTGTCCTGATGTCCTCTGAACACCAGACACGACTGGAACAGCCCTGAGCAGTAGAAGCTGGGACTCTGGAGACTCAGGTTTCCTGTTCCAGCCATGTGTGTACACAAGTGCTCCATGTTTGCCATGGAAGAATATATCATGGAGGGGTTTTTTAATAGATTGGTGGTTTTGTGAGGCTCAAATCTTATTTTGAATTATGATCTAATCAAAACATTTGAGAGGGTATAAATTTACTTCTTTACCATTGGAGGATGTTTCCTCCTACCCACAGTGCTTTCCTTTAAAATGTGTGGAAATTTTTATGTGACTGGAAAGTAGAGAACAGAGATTGCTGAGGATGCAGGAGCCATGGAAGGGTTAACAAACCCAAAGCCTTCTTGAAGAATGTAGTGTGTTCTTTTGAGAGGGGCAGAGAACCAAGAATAAAATTTAATTTATTTTTCACAGGCAAACTCAAGACAATAGAATTCCCTCTGTTTTCATCTGCAAAACCAATAGACAGACCAAAAAAGGAATAGAGGTGAAGGGTTATGGAACTCATATTTTTCTACTTTCTGTGACTGTCTTCAGGATTTCTTGTTATCTGCAGATATTGCTTTCAGCACAGTGACCTTTGAATAAACAGGATTGTGGTGTCCTAAAAGAAGAGAAATAAAAAGCACAGACAAATTTGAAAACCCTGTGAGGGCTGTGACTTCTTTTCCAGCTAAACTGGATACTCAGAGTAAACTTCAAATATTAAAATAGTAATCCATTAAGATCTAGAGAAGACCCACAAGAGAGTCCCTGCTTTAACTACTAATCTGCTTCTGCTTAATTCCAGATGGGAAGAGTAGTTTAATTGGTGACCTTCTTGTGTGATTTTAAGAGTAAAAAATAAACTTACAGTATATTTAGCAAATAGAGCCATGCCAGAGGGGGGAGGGAGGAAACAGAAAAACTTTTCAGAGGCTGTATAGTTGTTGGAAAGTTTTTACCCAACTTTTTCTTCTGTAAACACAAATATAGCCAACATTTTACTGCCGAAACTAATAATTTAAGCAACTTCTCATGAAAGCTTGAAGAACTGCCTTTCCCATTTATGGCACAGAGCTTGTGGTTCATATTCTTCAAATCTGTCAGTCAAAAGAAGAGAAAATATCTATGCATCTGCACATCCCATTATATCCTAACCTCTGGATGCAGAAATAGCATCTGAGCAGTGAAAAGCTGCTAAAGCCATCGATGAAAGCCTGTTGTGGCTTGTTATGAACTCTACCTGCCTGCCTTGCTCTAGTTTTTCATTCTTTCCAGATGAGCAGCTTTCGGAAGGATCACTGAGTGCGGATCCCCACTACGCTCAACTGCTTTGTTTCCTGTTCCAGGCACACTTTCACATTACTCACAAACTTTCCAACTGCCAGAAAAACCTTGTTAGAGCCTTTCTACTTCCCTTGGAATATGGCATTTGAGGCTCTTTTCAGGGCTGCTCTACATAATATGCCATGACTAGATACAAAAGTATTTCCTTATAACGTGAACTAAGCAAACACAAATTTAAGGCAAATTAGGCTGAACCCTGGGCCTCAAGCCAGTCTTTTTGTATTATCTCATGGGAAGTTCTGATCTGGAAGTAATACTGGCAATAGGGAGGACTTCTCCTGAGATGGAAATTTGCTTTCTATCAAGCCACAGTGGTATCAAAACCACCTGGCCAACAGGCAGGGAGCATCTCCTTTGGAGCTGGGTCTGACAGCAGAGCCCATGACCTCAGCACGGACTGAGAGTGGTTTATGCAGAGTGCAGAGAGGCATGGGAGGAGAAGGCAAACATTTTTCACTTCATATATCATTGCTCACAGCTCACTGCTGGGATTCTACCGAGTCAGCCAGAGCTAAAATATTGTGGAAAATGAAATTACCTGGGTTACTGTTTTTGGCAGGTCTAATCACACTGGACAGCTGGGCACTGGAACCAACACAAAAGCTCCTCACGTTAATAATGAGAAAAAGACATATGCTTAGCAGCATGCTGTGGTAACAAAGGAAAAAAAAAAGGACTTTATCCTCCAAAAACTGAAGCAGATGCTGAATATTTTCAATGTCCAAAACAGTCTTTGCATCTGTGTGTAAAGTAACAGGAGTCTATGCAACCAGAAAATGCATCACCTGTGGATTTCTGAGGAGGATCCTACCTCGTGTGTGTCTTTGCCATAGCTGCTCTTTCCAACAGCCTATTCAAGCACAGTCAAATGGCAACCAAAGCAGAGGTAATTAAGGGGCCGGGAATGGAAAGAAAATCATCCAGGAAAAGTTAGTTATTCTCTCACCTTCAGTGCTCAGGAATGACAGGTCTCTGTGTTTCAGTGATCAGCTTCAAACTAGAGAACTGCAACTGCTCCATCCCTCCTGCAGCAGTGCTCAGACAGGGTGTCAGAATCACAGAGCTAAATAATGCACAGCCCAGGCTGATGACATGTAGAGAAGGCAAAGCTGGGTTCAAAATTGGTATAAAATAGTTTTAAACTACGTCTGGTTGGTGGCTCTGGGTTAGAGCAGGATTTACCTGTGTGACTGAAGTGTCTTGTCCATCAGGAATGGTGTCTTGTCCATGAGGAATGGTGTCTTGCCCCATTCCCTGGAGTATCCAACCTGCACTGCCAGCTTGCTTGCCCTGCTGGCTCTAGAAGGGGAGGATGCTCCTGGTGCTCAAGCAGTGTGGGGATGTAGGGATGGTGTAGGGATGGTGCAGGGATGGTGCAGGTGTGCACATTGCTCCTGTGCTGAGGGAATCCCAAAAGCAGCTGTAAACTCTGACTGAGCATTTCTCTTTTCAAGCAAGTGGTAAAAACACAAATGCTTAAAGTGATCAGCTCCTCTCACCACCCTTCGTTTATCCCCGTAAATTGAGGATGCCCTTGAAGCAGGGCCCTTGTCCCAGCTCTCCCATGTCCCAGGCTATCCCGTGTCCCTGCTATCCCGTGTCCCTGCTATCCCATGTCCCTGCTATCCCATGTCCCTGCTATCCCATGTCCCAGCTCTCCCATGTCCCTGCTATCCCGTGTCCCAGCTCTCCCATGTCCCAGCTCTCCCATGTCCCTGCTATCCCATGTCCCTGCTATCCCATGTCCCAGCTCTCCCATGTCCCTGCTATCCCGTGTCCCAGCTCTCCCATGTCCCAGCTCTCCCATGTCCCTGCTATCCCATGTCCCTGCTATCCCATGTCCCAGCTCTCCCATGTCCCTGCTATCCCGTGTCCCAGCTCTCCCATGTCCCAGCTCTCCCATGTCCCTGCTATCCCATGTCCCTGCTATCCCATGTCCCAGCTCTCCCATGTCCCTGCTATCCCGTGTCCCAGCTCTCCCATGTCCCAGCTCTCCCATGTCCCTGCTATCCCATGTCCCTGCTATCCCATGTCCCAGCTCTCCCATGTCCCTGCTATCCCGTGTCCCAGCTCTCCCATGTCCCAGCTCTCCCATGTCCCTGCTATCCCATGTCCCTGCTATCCCATGTCCCAGCTCTCCCATGTCCCTGCTATCCCGTGTCCCAGCTCTCCCATGTCCCAGCTCTCCCATGTCCCTGCTATCCCATGTCCCTGCTATCCCATGTCCCAGCTCTCCCATGTCCCTGCTATCCCGTGTCCCAGCTCTCCCATGTCCCAGCTCTCCCATGTCCCTGCTATCCCATGTCCCTGCTATCCCATGTCCCAGCTCTCCCATGTCCCTGCTATCCCGTGTCCCAGCTCTCCCATGTCCCAGCTCTCCCATGTCCCTGCTATCCCATGTCCCAGCTCTCCCACGTCCCAGCTCTCCCAGGTCCCAGCTATCCCGTGTCCCACCTATCCCATGTCCCTGCTATCCCATGTCCCTGCTATCCCGTGTCCCAGCTCTCCCATGTCCCAGCTCTCCCATGTCCCAGCTCTCCCATGTCCCTGCTATCCCATGTCCCTGCTATCCCATGTCCCTGCTATCCCGTGTCCCAGCTCTCCCGTGTCCCAGCTGTGGCCGGTCCGTGCCGGGAGCGGAGCCGTCGGGAGGAGGCAGCGCTCCCCTGCCCAGGGCTCGGGGTTCCGCCAGGGCTCGGCTGCCCTGCACAGCTGGAACCATCCCGGCCATTCCTCACCGGGACTGCTCCCAGGGAACTTGCTCCAGCGTTATTTGTGACACTCGAGGGCCCTCAGCGCTTTGTGAGATTGCAAGGATCTCCGTGTGACATTTCTGCACAGTGACTCATGTTTGGATTTGTTTCAAATCAGTAAAATCCTCTGCAGAATGAGCCCCCCAATTCAAGCTGAATACACATTCATGCTGTTACTCAGGAGCACCCATGAGCAGTACAGGGCTCACAACAGAATGAAAAGTCCCAAGTTTTGGTGGATCAAAGTGGTGAAGGGTAGGGGAGCAGTTGCCTCATGACAGAGACCATGCTGTGATGGTGCAGAGGAGGTGCTGGGATCATTTGGATCTGAGCTGAGATGAGCAGTCATTTTGGGTTTCCTAGTGAAAATATTAATATCCATAATATTGATAATAATAAGTGGAATAAAATCCTTCAGTTGGAAGCTACTGGCATAGAGGCTGAATTTTCCATCAATAGAAAGTGGGAAAATTTGCAGGTATTTGCTCCATGTCTGAGAGGGATGACCAGGTTATTTAATATTTTCGTTGCCATTCCATCTCCTCCCATGAAATTGGCTAAAGAAATGTAGTTTCTTCCATGCCCAGAACAGTGCAGGGGGGACCAGATACTATTCTGTGGAGAAATGGAAAATGCCACCATTGTTGACTGAGAAATGAATGCTGAACAGGAACTGGTAGTAGAGGGCCAAGAAATTTGAAAAAAGTTTTACATAAAAAAATTACAGACTTTACAAACTGTCATTGAGAGAGAGCACTGGAGTACTGCCTGTACAGAATGTTACCTAGATTAATATTTCAAAACTGTTTTCTAAAACCTTTTCTCTTTTAAATTTTCTTTTCCAAATAATTGCAACAATAATTCTAAAGAAAACCTCTTCAAACACAGAATCATTTCTGTTGTCGTAGAATTTTTTGAATGCCAAATACCTGCTGAGTTAATCTTTGGAAGAACAAGAAAAGTTTGTTCTTTGTATATGTAGATTGTTTCAGGGTATTGTTTGATTTTGCTTTTGATAGGGGTCATGTTTCTGGGCTTAGCTGGATAGTTTGTTTGTTCCTATTCATTAAAAGGGACCCTGCAGCTATTTGGGGAGGGAGTATGGTATTACATTATTATTGCTCCAAAAAGTATGGACAAAAATGTATTGTAAAAATTCCAAGGTTTCTGGTAGGAGTTCTCTCAGTAATAAATAGTCCCAGTCTATTGGAGTGTGGTTAATATGCTAACATTTTGTTGTGCTAATTAGACAGATCCTTAAGGTACAGAGTTAAAACATATGGATAATTCTGGATGGAACCTATTGATAAAACACTTTTGTGCAATGGTTAAGGGGAACAACAACTTTCAGGGTCAGCTTTGCCTCTGGTCACCTTGTCCCATAGCCCCTGCCCCAGCACTGCACATAACAGAGCTGGTGCTGCTGCAGGGCCCTGTCTCCCTGCTGCAGGAGCAAGTACATGGATGCTGCTAAAGGTAATTCCTACCCTGGGGCAGGAGACAGAGGCCTTGGATGAGATCAGCACTGCAGACACCAACACTTCTTGTAAGATGTTCCCTTAACTTGTTCTGGTTTGTATCAGGGGTGTAGAACACCTTGCAGCACTGTGCTTGATGGGCTTTGCTTCTATAAAAAAGAGAATAAGTGCAATGACTTGTTCTCTCTCTTCCTTAAGCTCTGTGGTTTACCTGCAGTGTGACATTAACTGAAATAACTCCACTTGCACAGGAAAAGCTCTGGGCAGACTCTTCCAGGATAAAGTGCCTGTGCTCTTGATTCATTATGTCCTCCCAGAGCAGAGTCCACAGATTTCTTTTTCCTGGGAAAAGCAGTGATTTTCAAGGAATTATTCCAAGGAAGACAGTTTATGCTGGAGTTGCTAATCCATAGCCAATTCTTCTTGCTCACCTTCTGGTCAGAGCCTCAGTTCTGCAATGTTTCACTTGCTCTGAGAAGTTTCACTCCCCCAGCCCTCAGGTGGCCCTGCAGGGCCTGTGGGGCACTGCCAGAGCTGTCACTGGCCATGGAGCTTTTCCAGTGGCCAGCTCCAATCCTTCCCTCCCCAGCTCAGAGGAGAGGGAACCTGCACACTCTTTTCTTAGCTTTGTCTGTATTTACTCTCTGTAACTATTTAGTCATTCATAGGATTATTCCACACTGCCAGACATGTTTCCCCTGCCACAGACTAACTTTTCCATGAAAAAATCCCAAGAGATTTCAGCTTTGCTGTAATGCAGAGAAATGACAGCAAAATAGTATCTGACCTCCTACAAAGTGCTCAGGAAACAGGGAGGGTGCCTGAGATTATTCAGTGCTGGAAGCTGCATTCCACTGGGCAGATAAAAACAACTGTCCAGGAGCTCTGATCAGAATATTCCTGTTTCTAATTAGAGAAATCTTTATACCCCAATTTTTATTTATTTTACTGTGTCTACAGTCACTAGAGAGAAAGTAATAGAGACCAGAGAACCAGTTCTTTTTATGTACCTGTATTGTTATTTTGCAGCCCACCCTGGCTGATGGTACTGAGTGAAAATACAGCAGACACAGAGCAGTATTTCATCACCTGGAATTCTGTGGCCAGGGATAACAATATCCTGCCAGCACAATAGCAGGGAGAAGTGATGAAGCAAGCCCAGCACAACTGGGTCAAATAAATCCTTTCTGCTGAATAATGTCTGTGCTTCAGGTCGATAAATCTTGGCTCTTGTGTCATTTGGAATTTTTAATTAAAACCCTGTGGCTTCTGAGTGTTCATTAATATCTTCCCTTCATAGTTCTGACCCACATGACTCATTCCCCACCCTTGTGCACTCTCACTGTGAGCCCTGCTCAGATGTGACACCTTCCTCCTGGTGTCCTGGCAGCCTGAAGCCAAGGACACTCCAGCCTCAAAGGTGGAGTAGCATTTGTGGCACTTTCTCAAAGAACACTGGAAAAAGGGTTATATGTTCAAAACTGTGAAGTCTTTTCTAATTGTTTAATTTTGAGGGGTTTATTCAAATTCAGAAATCTCAAGGCTTTGGTATTTATTCTGGTTTGAGTTTTGCTTCTCCCCTCTCACTGATTCTTTTCCTGAACACAAAGTAAAGTGAGTGTAAGGTATTTTGTAGCTCCTTTCTCTTTTCAGAGCCACTCCAACCTCTGTCACTTCATAAACTCTGCAGTTAGAGAGCAAAAAAAGGGAAAAATGAAGGTGAGAGAATTTAAAGCAAACCCAAAACTTTTCAAAAGCAAAGAAAAAAAAATCTCTATTTTTACTATTTATTGTCAGCAGAATCCTGTCTTCTCTTCCTTTTCCTCTTGTATCTACAGTAAAACCAGACCTCACCACAGATTAAATCCTCAACCCTGCAGTCTGACACCTTTTAGTGCCTTCCAGTGCTTGGATAAGATTTTAATACTGGCTATATAGTTAGCATATTAAGAATTATCATTACCAGCCATTATCATAAGTCTTGTTTCATTAGTGAGCGATGCTCAACATTCCATTAGAAAGCCATTGACAGCACCACATTTCTAACTTCAAAGGACCATATTGGCAATTCCAAGGATTGTATTTCCCTTTGAGTGTGTATGAGCAAATTGCACCAAAGCCATCATCCGACCAGTGGTAAAATTCACTCAGTTTTCCAATGAGCCTGGATATTTTGACAAATATCTTCCATTTAAACTAGTGAAAAAAACCAGCTCTTTACTGCTTATGACCAACTGTGAAAATCAGCATCTACTCTCAGACTATGAAGGCAATTAACCACTGGCACAACCTCTCTCAGAGCTGCTGCTGCAAGACCAGATGCTCTCCTGAGAGCACAGCTTAAGAAAAACTCTGCAGAAAGCCCTTGGTGAAATGCTGTGGCTTGTGCAATGCACTCTGGCTCCCTGATTGCGCCACTTCTGTCCTTCAGCATCAGGCAGAGGAGGCCTCCTGAGCTCCCTCCAGGAGCTGGGCAGGATGTGCTGAGGAGATGTGGGGAATAACAAACTAGCAGAAGATGAAATGAAACAAATTCTGGTAACAGAACAGACTGTAAACTGGTAGGCTAGTTACAATAAGCAAACATATATTTTTTATTTATGTATGTATTTTAAAAAGTGGGATATCTGTTGTTACATCCAAATCTCTTATTTTTATCCAGCCCTAGATGTTGATGGGACTGGGCTGTGCCAAACACTGTGAGCTCAGAAACTGCAGATTATTTTTTAGTCTGTTACATGCTGAAAGACTAAACTTTGGAATAATTTGCCTTATTGCTGGCAAAACCCCCATCATTTTGTCTACAGCTAAAAAATGTGAGCTGGTACCTTTTGTCAATTCACAAATTTCCAAGATCCCCAAATTCTCCCATTTACCTTGCTCTGCAATTCACGTCATGCTGTTCTCTGCATGGGATGCAAAGATTTTGATCCATGCCACATGCTGCACATCTTCCCAATGAAGCAAAACCCCTCCCGTGCTGGCTGGTACCCTGCTGACATCCCATTTCTGCTAATTAGGACCCTGAGTAGTTAGTACAAAATATAAATGTGGCAGGATTCCAAGCCGCAAAAAGAAGGGAAAGTAAGGAAAAAAAAAATAGTTGGACAGCTAAGGGAATATGTAAATGTATTTAAAATAGATGATTCTAACTGCAGTGAACAGATGATTTTTTTTTTTTTATTCCGAGTGGATGGCTTTAATCAAAAATGATAGTTCATACATCTGCTCTTTGAAGATAAGCCTGCAGTTACACAAAACACTTAAAGAAAGAAGCTGTGGTGTGCTGATGAGACCTCAAAAATTCTAACCCATGACTAGGAAGATTATAGTCTGGTTACTTCAGCAAGTTGCTAATTCTGAAATATTAGACTCAGTTACTTGTCCTGTCTGAGGCATGAAAGGGATGCCTGTAGATTGTGCTTAGGCAATTAAGACATTTTAGAAATCATTAGTGAACTTTCTTGATTGAACAGGCATTTCCCCTCCAGCCTCTCCCTGACTCTTCTACAATTGTTTGACCTAGAAAAGAGTTCTCCATCATTCTGGCATTTATTTTATAGCACAGAATAAAGATTACAAATTAAAGCAAGCCTGCTTCTGGGAATGTGGTGCTGCCTTGGAAAAGAAAGCTCAAACTTCAATTGGAATCAAGGACTCCACCTTCATAAACATTATAAAATTGAATGGATTTGATTTGATTGCAGGAAAAATGAACTTGATTTGATCTCAGGAAAAGAATTTTCAGAACAGAAATGGGCAGAATGTTAAGTCAAAGACAAGGAATATTCACATGCCTCGTGCTGCTTGTGAGTAAGCACAATATCTACTCACAATAGATAGTAGTCTTAGTAATTAGTGTTAATTGTATGATTGTATTGTTTAATCAAGCCAAAGAAACTTAAAAGTTTTCACCAATAAGAGTCTGTAGAGTGTCCTGGCCTACAAAATTTCCCTTTCTCCTGACCTTTTACTAGGGGGGGGTTTCCCATCACTGTGGTCAGGGACAGGGCTAGGCCTGCTGCTCTTGTTCCCTGCAAAGATCCATTGGGATTCTGAGATTATATAAAGCATTTCCCTAAATTATACAACATTTTCTTTTACTTTTTAGTCCTATGACTCCACAACTGCTCCAGCTTTTAAGAGTAACAGCACTGCTTATTTATTGGTGTGTGTGTCCATGGTACCATCCTTGCAGCTGGCACAAACTGCATCATTTTGGTTTGGTCCAGCTGACCCTGGATCTGCCTGGCCTGGAGGATCTCACATTCAGCCACATCACAGCAACCAATAAAGATGCAGATGCTGGGACTTGAGCTGGTGCTGCTGTAAATGATCATTCTACTTCTTCTTTTTCTTTTAAAAATATTTTTAAGTATTGCCCTGCACTGCTGCAAAAGGAACTGATCATTTGATTTGGTTTTACAGGACAGTTTTGCTGCTGCATGGGCAGTGGAACCTCCTCATAAGTGATACTCATTCCCCCTGACAACCCCATTTCAAGTCAGCAGCAACACTGTGTCAGTTGTAGACTAAAAAGAAAAAAAAAAAATTAAAAATAACAAATCTGTTGTCAAGGGGAGTTGAACAGACAAATCTCTTTGCTACATGTAAAATTAATCATTGCATTTCTGCTGCTAACTTGTTTTTCTATTTGTGTCACACAGGGATTCTTAAATGACCTAATCTTGAATCTGGTGAATTATAGGTTGGAAGACCAAGGTGTTTATTATGTTCTGACAGAGAATGGAATGATCCAGTGTTTGTGGGGTTTCTTTTCTCCCCTGATTTGGGATCTGTTTGCATCTGGTATCACCTCATTGATCATTCCTGGAATTTACCTTTCTGTAAATACTTGGAAAGGATTTTTAATTTTTTTCCTTACCAACAGTATTTTTACACTGATAAGGGCAAACCCAAAACAAAGCCATGCAGGTACTTGCTTGTTCACATGAAATGTAATCCTGGGTCCAAGATTAATATAAAATTCAGTATTACACCTCTACCAAAACCAAGGAGTTAAGTCTATCCCCAAATTTTGCATATGATTCCATGCTTTTGGCTTCAGTAGGCCTGCAGGGAAGGCATTTGCTAAACAGCTTAACTCAAAAGAAATGTACTTAAGCATGTCCTTAATTCATTTGCTTAAATGGAGCCAGGGCGCTTGAAGCTAATAGAAATCATTTTAATAATTTAAACTCCACTTTTAAGTTTAATACATTGCACTCACATTTAAAATTGATCTACTCAGAAATAAGAGTATTTGAGTTTAAAAATGGAAGACTAGGAAACTGTAAGAGGCTGCCCAGGGCAGTGGTGGAGTCGCCATCCCAGGAGGGATTTGAAAGCCATGTGGTTGTGGCACTTGGGGACATGGGGCAGTGGTGGCAGGAATTGTTGGATTGAATCATCTGAAATGTCTTTTCTACCTTAAACAATCCTAGAACTCTGTACTAACAGTGTTGACACAACCCCAGCTCTGGTGTTTTCAGGCTCACTTTTCTTCTCTGTGAAGACTCTGATGAGCCTTAACTTGTCCTTGTTTTTACCTGCTTTGAAGAGATTTCTTATCCTGGGACTAATGCAATTAAACCTAGTACAGCAGAAAGGGAATATTTCCTATGAGACAAAGACTGATAACAAAGATGTTTCTCTCATAGTTTTTATTTAAACACTCCCTTTTGTGCTTGTTTTTAAAGTACAAGGATTCTTTGCCGAAGCTGCCACTAAAAGACACTGTGCTGTCAGTGATTTTCCAGTTGCTTGGCCTCAGTTTGTTGTACAGAATTTTACCAGCTGGTGTTTCCTGAAATCTACATCATCAGGTCACCAGTTCATTAATTAAAATTGCACATGTAGCCATTTGTAATTTTCTGATAGAGAACTCCTGGCCTTGCTGGTGCTCAGGGCCTTCTCTGTGACACAGAGTGGGAAGGAGGCTGTCAGGATATGGCTCTGTCTCCATGGATTTCTGAGCATTTTACAAATACAGGAGCTAGTCATGCTTGCTTTTTTTCTCCTGCACCAAATCTCAAGATAACTTTCATGCCTTCAGTGAAGCTATAATATATATTTGTGGTAAAAAACACGGTTTTCCCTTATTTAATTAAATTCCTTATTGTGGAAAAGAAAAACATTTGCCACTCTCATTTCTCTATTTGTTTTTAAATAAAGACCTAGTGGACAGGTTTCCCCCTACCCACCCCCCTCCCCCCAAAAAAAACAAAACCCAAAAAACAAAACAAAAAAACCCCCAAACAAATCAACAATGGGGAAAAGAAATTATCCACCCTAAAATGGATGTTTTGTGATGTTTTCTGCTGGGTAATAGTATGCATTTTACAAGTGACAGAGACAAGTAGAATTTACTGTTTTAAAATATGGATGCTGAAGTTTTAGGAAGTGGATTTAGCAGAGCTAAAAACTTGTGCTGACAGAGTTTTACATGGATTTACATAGTTCTCCACTGGTGGATATTACAGAATTCCATGTCATGGTCACCAGAGCTTTTTATCCAGTGCAAATCTCACTGTAGCCAACTGTGGTTTTTGTTCAAGCTTTCCATCCACAATATTGTGGCAACTGCTCATATTCCAATTCCGAGTTCATTGGAATATCAACTATGAGGTTCATGGCCACTGCATGTACTTGGATATTTACTAATAATTTAAACATTTTAATTTGCAAATCTTGCTCTTTGTACCCCTGTTGGGCTCTGCTGATGTGTCCTGAGGGTTTCCAAATGCTGCATTCCCAGCTCTTCCTTGGGAGGTTGGATTCTGTCTCATGAGATGGCTGCTGCAGACTGCAGCACAGTAAATTAATTTTGGTTTGCTTAATTTAGATACTCCATTCTAGTGAGATTCAAGGTAAAATCCTTGTGAGATGCTTTGTACCCTGAACATCTGCCAAATGCAGTGGATACTGGAGTTCATTAGTAGTTCTCAGAAGGATTTAGTAACTTTGAGGATTTCTATACAATGTAATTTCTGCAGAGGAGAAATGTCTGTAGCAAGGATCTGATTCCTAAAGAACTCTTCAAGTTCCTTTTCCAAGACTCATTTTTTACCCTCCAATGCAGAGATTCCAGAGCTGTTATAATCCAAGCTGTTGTCCAAGGGTGTTTATGCTTCACACAACTCTTCTATGTGTATGTTCTCACCTCAGTGTCTGAAATTTAATTTAATTTAAAGGGCAAGTGTGAATATACATTGATGTGGTGTAGGAATGGTAAAACAATTCCTTCCTGAGCTTGTTGGTGCCATCTCTAATTCCACAATTGCAGCAAGGCAATGTATAAATCATTCCCTATAGCAAAGGAGATTGGCAAGCTGGGAAATTTGTAACAAAAAAAGAACCTTCTAACAAGATGTAGCCCAGAACTGTCAGAAAATCTTCTCTGGCCCAAACTTTAGTGTCCAGTGCATCAAAGCCCTTTCTTCTAAGGGCAGTAGATTTTCATTTCTCTTGAGCTGAAGCAGTGAGGAACTCTCATAGATTTAATTTGCCCCATTATCTTTTTAGACTGTTCCTCAGGGGGATGATTTGGGATGATACACATCCAAACCCCCACAAAGCTTTGCATCAGTTTTATCTAAACAAATAAGCAGTACATGTGTGTTATAAAAAACAACCCAATTACACTGGATTGCTCTGCTGCTGGTTATTCCATACCCTGTCTTATGTGAATTGAGATCTTCCCTCTCCATGGATATCTGCTCTGCTATGCCATTCCAAAAGCTGCTATTAAGCTTTGTGCATACTCCAGTATTCATTGCCATGGATTTCTAATTACACTGGCATGAGCTCTGGCAGATATGTCCATATAATAATCAATAACTGTCTTTGCCACCCACCTACCACATGCATATACACTTAATATTAGCATCACCCACGGAATTAATGACTCTCTATGAGGCAGAAAAAAAAATAAAGAGTAACTATCTCCTGTAAAATAATCTCTTTCTTGGCATACACTGACATTGATTCACCCCAAAAGGAATATTCCTGCTGCAACTTCTATAAAATACAGAAATTGTTCAGTAATTGCAAGGGCTGAAAATTAACATCAGGTGTCTGTAATTTAAAACAGGATGCCATGGAAGAGGAGTGGACATTTGGGTCCCTGTGCCCAACCACCATTACGTAAAGGAAATGTGTAGGGATTACTTTAATGCAGCCCTGTTTTTGAGAGTTACTATGGTGGGTGGTATGGAAGCAACAACTCCAGGCAGCCCACAGTATCTTTCTTTCATGCACTTCTTTTCTGTAGGGAATATTTCTGTTTGCAGAGTCCAAAGAACTGGCAACTGAGAGAAACCAAATTTTCTGTTGACTCGTGGGCTTTCCTTTTCAGTGCTGACTGTGCCT
This sequence comes from Aegithalos caudatus, assembly GCA_013389925.1. Lineage (NCBI taxonomy): Eukaryota > Metazoa > Chordata > Aves > Passeriformes > Aegithalidae > Aegithalos > Aegithalos caudatus. The sequence goes on from WEIU01007592.1 coordinate 106,247, forward strand.
TTCTGAGGCACAAAACCTCAGAGCACACTCGTCTGCTGTGTCCTGGAGGTGACTTTGAGGTGTCTCTGTGGTAGTCTCCATCCCTGCTCTGTCAAAAGAATTGCCATTTTAATAGTGGGTTTATCCAAAATGAAATGTGCTGTGGTCTCCTGTCTAGTAGGTAGAAACCACATCATATATTTAACTGAGGAGTCTGTCTGGCAGACTTTCCAGTAGATAGTTACTGATTCTTTTGTAAACCTTTAGGATGCCATCTATACCTGTCCAGTGATCTAAAATAATGGTTCCTTGTCAGCAGGGTTGGCAAAGCCTTGCTACTGGGATGATCTTTACTTGTTTTTTAGACCCAGACCTGGGAGAGTTGTGGCTGAAATAATCCTAAAGTTTGCATTCAGATCAGAGCTTTTCTCTGAGAGCAGATTCCCTGGAGCTGGACCAGCCTTTGGTTTGGGTTTGGAAACGAGCAGAGCACACAATATTTATTTGTGAATGACGAGGCTGCTGGCCGCTGTAATTCTGATCTGTGCCACCCTCCCTCAGTCTCGTGGAACCTCAGGAGCTCAAGGTCACCCACAGTGTGTGGCAAAGTCAAGGATCAATCCAGTCTGACTCTGCTTTTGAGAGCTTTCCCTGAGTGCAGCCACGAGCAGCCTCCGCTGGTGACAACGACCGCGGCCGTTTGTCGTCCTCCGAGCCAGCGCTCCCTCGGGAGGGCTCTTAAACTTCTACAACACTCACAAAATCTTAATGGGTTTTGCCAAATGAATTAAGAGCCCTTACAGCTTCCATGCTGTGTGCTGTGGATTTTGAAAAACTTGTGTCAGTAGAGCAGTAAATCTCTTGGAAGCCAGGGGAGGCAGTGAGGCAAAGAGCATGGATGGGGAGCAGTGCTGTCACGTTTGCCTAAGTCAAAATTGTGAGAAAATATTTTGGTGGGTAATTGTATAAATCAGTGATAAATAATTGAATGAACATGAACGATTTGGGAAACTTTTCCAACTGCTAAAGCCTCAAAATAGGTCCAATAGAGTTTTTTCCTTGTGCTTCTGAAGCTGTGTTACTCTAATGATTGTTTAAATTTATATGATTTTCTGTTTTAGTTGCCCATTGGGGTAAAAAAGGGCTGGAACTATCACATTCCTGGACACTGACTATTCCCTGTGGGAGATATTAATGCTGATGAGTCTTTTTTCTTTCATTGCCTTTCTTAAACAAGCAGGCTGAAGGATGGCACCTCTTACATTTTGCAGTGTGACAACAGATGTGTTTCTCCTGAAATGTGCAACTCAGAATTTTTTTCCGGAGCCTGGCTTAAAGATGTCATTGCACAAGCCTTTTCATTAAAAACCTGATTTTTCAAGGCTCTGTAATCTTTCTCATAAAATCTGGATCAAGGCTGGAATTGAGTATCTGGAAGGTCAATTTTAGTGGTGGATATTTGTTCCTTATTTTTCTTGGGGTTTCTTTTTGGTTTGGTTTCTATGAATGAAAAACAGCTAAAAATGTTGAAAGTGAGAAAAGAAAGAACAAGCAAAGGTGTCTTGAACTTCTTAGGTCTCTGGTTCAATTTTGGCTGAGCCAGATTTGTTTTCTTCTAGGTCCACCTGCTGACATGTTAGTAGGATTTAGATGTAGCCTGTGGGGTGCTGTCAATAGGGCTCAATCAATAGGGAGATGAAGAAAAAGCCTTTACTGTCTGTGGGCAGGGAAAACAGATTTTTGCAAGAGTTTCTCCAACTAGTGCTCTCTATCTCGGTGCATTATGGTTTTGTAGTTTTTTTACTTTTTCCCTTGTATAGAAAATTCTATATCAAAGTTCAGTTTAAAGGGATGCTAAATCTAATACAGATTATTATAATCATAAAATCAAATTGATTCCAACCCAGGCTTGCCTGGCACTGGAGCAAGCTCTGTTTAGCAGAGTCAATTCTTAGCAAGTTCCATTTACCTGACTCGTGTTCAATCAATAAACCTGCCTCTTGTCAAAATGTGCATCATGTCAAGGTCCTACTCAATGCACCTTCAGCCCAAGAGTCTGAAATGCTATCCCAGCCCAGCAAAATGGTTGTTTTATCTGCCCCTAGTCAAGAATTGACATGTTTTTCTTTTCCTCAGATGTTAAAACCAAGAAGCTTATCAGCTTCTAGGCAGACCCGTAGCGAAGCTTTTGTACCAGGGGAGAGTTTTGAATCCTGTCCAGCACCTTTGACAAATGCTGAATTGCTGCAAAGCACCTTCCAGCTGGAAGAGAACTTCATTATCTGGTGTTATTTGCCTCATGCTGCCTACAAGTCCTGTGTCAAATCTGCAGGGCTGACCTATCCACATAGTGCTGCTAGACAGGGCTAAATGACCTAATCTATCACTTCTCTCCCTCTGAGTTGTTACATACACCTACATTCATCAGGAAACCTCAGCTAATCATCCCCACCAGGATGGGAGTGGGAGCTGGACATGGGAATTCTTACTCAGAGTTACATTCCTCTGGAACTCGCTGCTCCTGGAACTCTACCTGACCTTTAGTTCCAAAAATGTTTCAGGATAAGTTATTGCCCCAGCCCCGTTTCCCCTCCTTCCTGCATAGCAGAAGGTGAAATAAACAGAGGAAACCTGTGTTCATTTGGCTTCATGTCTGCTGCAGCAAAAGAAGTTAGGAAAATTCTGTTTTGCATTCTGCTGTGATTAAGCTGGATAAAATTTTAGCTTGTGTTTTGCACTCTCTGGAGACCTTTGGGTCTGCAATTTCTATTACTCCAGATCTGCCTGCCTGCCCCTCTGCTTGTTGAATATTATCTACTTTTTCTGCCATCTCTTCCTACTTAGTACGCTGAATGAGAGCACTAATTAGACTCTGGTGCCAATTTACTGATGCACCATCTTCTGCTCACCCCCTGAGAGAGGGATTAGCTAAACACGACAGCTCTTCGTCTGAGTTCCTGGCATATGATATTTGTTGTAATTCTGTCATGAATGATATCTGCAGAACATGCAATTATAGCCTCCTTTCCATATTGGAATCTACAGAGGATTCTTTCATTTCCCTTGAAGGACAATCATACCCTGTGCAACTCTTCATAGTTTTAAGGCTACAGGAAGTTTCTAGACTTTTTTTTTTTTTTTNGGAGAGAAACATTGACTTTTAAAGCCCTGTATAGTTTTTCTTCCTCTACAGAAACACATTGTCTTTCCAGCCATGGCTATAGAGAAATTTGTTATGGTGAGATAAGCTGCACATGCAGTTCACTGTAACAAAATTTAAAGTAATGAGGTAAGGGAGTTTATTTACAGTTTTAACAGGGGCCCACGACAGAATACAGAGTAACATGGGAACCTCAGTGGATTGTGAATAACCCATTTTATCTATTTGCATAACGTTTATCAGCAGCACATACAGAATGAGTTTTGAAGGCGTGAAAGCTGTTCTGATATAAAACAAAAATGCAAAAGCAGGGCCGAATTTCAAATATTGTGAAACTCTGTGCTTGATCTGATAAGGGTAAGATCCGAATGCTGCAAAATGGAGCACGCAGTCAATTCTTGTACTGCAATAACCCTGAAGACCCCAGCCAAAGACACGGATGTTGTAATTCTGACCACACCGGCCAACGCCAAAAAGAGCATCTCAGGCTCAGCAGGATCTGCTGCAAGACATGGCAGTGATAAAAGAGGTGTGAGCAGACTGGCTATCAAAGAGGTCTTGGCAATGACAAGTGATTCTCAAGGCCAAGTGCAGTTCACTGATTTCCATTAGGAGTAGCTCGTTACATGCTAAATCGGCCCGTGGGTATTTTGTTCTTGGTTTATATTTGGCTCTGCACAGACCAGACCAAGGCAGATGAACCTGCCTTGTTTATCCTTATGGAGCTCCAGTGGAAAAGCTTTAAAAACCTCTCTTCCTCTGCTGTCTTCTGAAGTTCACTCATATAAAACAAATCCTCTGATCTTAGTGACCTCATGTTGGTGTAATTTGAGCCCTGACAGAAGTGCAGTTCACCCATTTAGTGTTTTGTAGAAAGGCACCAAAGCAAATCCACCTTCCTGGTTTAGAGATTTTGTTCTGAAGCTGCTTTTTGATATTCATTCTCATACAAGCATTCAGCAAACTGCCTGGTGTACAGGTAAGGGCACAGACAAACAGGGAAATAAAGGTATACTGGTAATAACTAAATAACTGGGATGCTCTGGTAATAAACAAATTTTTGCTCCAAGATGGGAAGCTCATGGATAAGTTTGATTTAACCCTGAGCAAAATCAATTAATCAAAACACACACATGCACACAAACATTAATCTGAGGGCAGGAACAGCAGGGATTAATACATTTTCCTAGCAGTTGAAGAGACTCATAATAGAACCAGAGGTTTCTAGGATCTTGCTATGGAATTTTTGTCTTTGAATCTGGAGCACTGGAAGGTTTGTGTTCCCCACACAGTGATAAATTCTCTTTTACAAACTGGACTGAGAAGGAGGAGGGAGGGAACTGGGTGGAATCAATTACAAACCATATCAGACATTTAAGTTTAAACACAAGACCTTGCAAAGGCTTGCATGAAATCTTACTAGCAATATAAACAGGACTGGTGCCAAACTAAGCACCAGAAGTATTCAATAATAAAATACAGCTGTCTCCATTGGCACCTACCCATGAAAGTTTGTCATTTTTACTGTTAGAAATGCTGACAAAGAGAAATCTAAAAAATGAAAACATTTTTTTCAGAAGAGGGAGGTTTTCATGAACTGCAACCTAAATATTCATTTAACACTGGAACATTCCATAAAAATAATTTATAACATAATTTCTTCTTAGAAACGCATTTTGACAGAGTTCTGTTCAAAGACTTTGGTCAAACTTGGCAATGGTGGCAGCTTTGCTTTCAAATCCATAACTCTTAATTATTAAAAGACTCTCTCTACACTTCTCTTGGATTCTGGGGAGGCACATCAAAGCAGGGGCCCCTCTTTGCTTTGGCTCAGTGCTCACCGTGTCAGCTGAGGAGGAAACGAGCCCAGCCTGGCCCCGTGGGCAGCCCAGGACTGAGCTCTGGGAACCTGAGACACAAAAAGCAGTCCCAGGAAATTTGCCCAGGTTGGAAATAATTCTGGTAGGGTGGCTGTGCCCAACTGGGCCCTACATGGAGGCTGCTCAACACCTCTGACTCACTCCAACTGTGTTTTCAAAGTTCTTCCCTCTTTCAGTGGGATGCCATCCATTTATCCTGTAAGGTCTTCCTCAATCTTTCTCCCCCACCTGCAGTTCTCTCATGTCTCTGAGAAGACAGAAGGAAATTTAATGGTCACACCTCAGAATTCTCTAGTCTTCCCTATGACTAAAATCCTGGGGTTTTAAGGCATAATGATAGTAATAATAATAATGGGTTTTCAGAACTTGTAGTGACAATGAAGTGATGTATTTGCTTGATCTTCAGATGACCTACTCTGAATTGTAGTGTGCATTATTTTTCTTCGTACTAGACTGAGGTCTTTAAACTGAGAGACTATTAAGTGCACAGAATTCCAGACTAATGCATAGGAAAAAACCCAGTAAAACTCTCCCCTTGTTAAAATTGCAGTTACTGTACTGTTCTGCTTAAAATACTGCAGTCGTAAAATTCAGATTGAAAATTATATGAGCAGTCTCAAAGCAACTGCCATCAACAGTTCTCCTTGTCAGTCCTGTACAGTTTAAGTACTGATTAAACTCTACAAAGATGGTCAAAAATGACATTTCAACATTGTAGAGCTGGCTGAGCTCTGGGAGTGCTTTGAGCTTGCAGGTTATACACAGGCCAGCAATTATTAATGTTTAACTGAATGACATTGAAAGTAATGAGAAGACACTGTAACTCTAAAGGAGTAATTTCTTTAAAGGCTGAATGACTGTTATCATTTTTTTAAATTCTATATTTATTCCAGCTTAGTCCTTAACTGCAAGCCATGCCATGTAATAATAATGGAACTGCTCAGACAGCAATTTACCAATGTGCTTGAGGCCCTGTCAAACCACGTGGAGTGATGCCATAATCAAATTCATAATGTCTTATCTTTTGCAGATAAAGTAATCATCAAAGGAGTACTGGCATGAACAGAGAGAAAATCCAGGGCTCAGACATGCTCTAATGTAGTGAGCCGTGACACAAATTGGGCTGTCCCTGTTTTGCCTTTCTTCTCTCTCTGTGTTTCCCATTGGTCTGCCAGAGAAATGCTTCTGGCTTTGTTTTGTGCCATCTTCTGAGACAAAGGATGTTTAGAAAGGAAAAAAAAATGGAAAGGGTTAAAATTTCAGAGTGAAATGTTAGTGTTGTATTCCCCCCACTTTTTCTTTTTTTCAAAGTTATTAACTGGCATTTTAGAGAGCAAATCCACAGACTTGAGATTTTCAGGTAAATCAATATAATATTGTTTTAAAAAAATGGAGTTAAGTGCATTATCTGTCCATTATTCCATTATGGCTTGCCCTCAATCATGAAAGTGAGACCAAGGTTCCCAAAAGGCAAATCACATTTGTAGTTAACCTAAACCAGTTTTCCCATGTCAGGGAACTATTTAAGGTCTCTTTTCTCCTTGGTAATTAAGCATGTGCCTATCACTAAGCATATCAGTAATACTACTGGAGTCAATGGAATGGTGGAACACAACTGCTTAAAGAAAATAAGAAAGGAAGTCACTGATCAAGGGCAACAGGGATTAAAATACAAATCTTTTCAGTTGTGCAATAAAACACAGAGGGAAGGAAGAGAAAAAGATCCGATTTTTCGTTTTAGAGGCATCTGGTTTGAAAGGTAGTGAAGTAATTAAAATGGTTTTTTGTCTTTGTGGGTTTTTTTCTTTTCAAATTTGTTTCCCTGACATTTGACCCAGGCCAACTTGACCATCCTTTTGTGCACTTGCTTGAAGTTGTTTCTGGTTTAAATATTTGCTCAGGTCTTGATGCTGTGCTCCACTGATGTGCATGAGGCCCAGGCCCTGGCACAGCCTCTTACATCTTCTGGGGCATTTTATGCAGGGCAAAGCAATTAAATCCCAGTTCTCCAGGGAAGCCCAGCTCCCAGGGACTGCAGGAGAGGGCACTGGGTGCTCAGCACTGCTGAGGAGGTCTGGGTGTAGCTGCAGAGCTGTGTCCTTGTCAGTATGTTAATTTAGGATAATTAGGAAATACCTGCTTTCCACTAATGTACAGAAAGAATTAAACCATACACTGTTTACATTCCCAAGCACTTCTCCACCTGTAATGAGGAATGTACATATGAACAAAATATTTTCAGCCTTCCTTTCAAACACTGATTTTGTATAGTCACTCATTTTCTATTTCCTAAAATGAATAATCCTCCTTCAAAAGTTGCAAAAAAGTTGGATAATTAAAGGACCCAAGTGTAGATTTTAAAAAATGTTATCTTCAATCTATATTAAGATATGTAGAGCCCACAATTGTACTATTCTGATGGGGGAAAAACACACAAAAAATCAGTATGAAAATGTACTGCGACACTACAGAATACTAATCACTCCTACACAGAGAGAGCCTTCATTTTATCTGCTTTTGCAGAAGGTTTTTATAAAGTCAGATTTTAGAATAACTAAAACCCAGTACGACTGAAGGAGACAAAGCTTTGCACTTGAACAAAGAAATGTTTTCTCAAAAAATAACAATGACAATCTGGTTTGTGCTTTTATAGCTGTGCATATTGTAGATGATGGATAGATGGTTACACAAGGAGAATATATAGTGAGCTGATTATGTTCTCCATTAAAAAAATCCCAGGCAACTAAGCTTCAGTGCAAATTCATGTGATGTGTCTGCTGGCAGGTTTGGCTGATTGTGGGTATTAGGCTCAGTCCTGCTCGAAATGGTGCCAAACATCATTTATAATTCACCAAAGACAGAATGATCCCTCCTAGATTCTGGCTGGAAAACTTTAAGGAGCAGCTTCTCCCTTTCTTGTGACCTTGGACATATCAAGACTTGCAGGTCCAGTTCCCATCACCACAACTGGACTGAAATGGACTCGTGCATTCCAAAGAAATAGTCCCTGAAACCTGGATAATCCATTTGACTTGAACTGAGTATGAATCCTTCAGCAGAGAATCCTTCCAGGACAGGGATTTTTTGGAGCACTTTTGTCATTTTGCTGCATGACTTTACAGGAGACAAGTTCTGATCCACCCCCCAGATTCCTTGGCACTACTGAGTGCCAGAGTTACTTGAGCACTGATCATTGGAGAACGTGCTCTGGTTTCCTGCAGAGGGAAATTTGCCTCTGCCCGAGTTTATGAGAGAAGTACTACAATGATAGGAAGAATGAGAGGTTTTAAAAAAAATTTAGTTCATAAACTTAAAAAAACCCAAACCTGTTTTGAATTATTTTGATGAGTTTAATCATTTGCCCCTGTATCACATCAATGCTATAATTGAAGGTTTTCCTTGTCAATAGCTCCTTTGATATTGTGGATGATAAAACCATCAAAAGGCTTTAGAGGGATTTTTTGACTTCTTGCTGTTGCTGTTGCTCATGTTGATGATAGAATTTGGGCGTCAGAGAAATAAATCTTGATTATGGTGGTGGATTGACTGTTTCACAGGAGGAGCTGTGGCCAACCTGTCTCCATCTGAGCCAGCTCATGTCTGCAGCAGGATAACCACATTTTTACTGTTTTGTGCTTTGTGGAACCAGTGTCCTGCTCCACTGCCAGCTCCTGCCTTTCACTACTCCATCACTCACAGGGTTCTTTTCTTCACTGCATCCTCAGGGTGTATTTTTGTAGCACAGTTCACTTCACAGCTTTTCCTTCCTTTTGCTTTAGCCAGTAACACCCATCACATGGAGAGAAATAACTTATCTTCATAGAATTATGAAATGCTGTTCATACATCCTAAGTAGTGACTTCACATATTCCATTATACCAGCTGCTAAATTCATAGGACAGAATCCTTTGTTTCTTGGGAAGTCCAAGCACACTGTGTCAAGTGAATGACCCTGAGGTAGAGGAGTCCATGTTACTAATTCCCATCTACTAAGTGGAGATCCTGCTTCCTATGCACAAGCTGAATTCTCCCAATTGTGATGTTTAAGGAACTGAAACAGTTACACCAGAGAAGTATGGTGGAAAAATAAGTGACCTACACATATTTGTCCAAGTAGAAAGGGTTATTTTCCTTGGATGAGTTATTAAAAACATGGTCCACAGAGCACTGAGAGAAAGAAAGAGATTTGTGCTTGGCTTTGGAAAGTTCTGTCTCAGCACAGTGAGGCACAGCCAGCCTCACTGTGTTGTGTTTACCAGCAGAATTTAAACAACCAGGATAAATCATTGTCAGTGATAGCAACAGGAAGTTAATCCAACAACCTTGAGAACATCATTGCAATCTCTTTCACACATTTTCTCTTTTCAGTGTCTAAGTGAAGTCTTATTTTTGTGCCGAAGTCTTTGGGGCTACAGAAAGGAAAACTATCAAAGACACCTACACATCTTTGCCTTGAGCAACAAATAAAAAGCAGACACAACAGAAGAGAAAGCAGATGGCCTTGCAAGTGCCCTGGAGAAGATTCTCCAGGTCACACTCAGTAGGTGGTGAAGAGAATCCATTCTGCAATGTCTCTTGTAGACATTGTCTTCCTTGTGCTTAACAGATGCTGTGTGATCCCTTTTGAGTCTGATTCCCAATCTGAAAACTGCTTCATTTATAAAACGTGAATGCTCAGTGTAAGACATCAACAAGCAGAAGTTCTCCATCTGATCTAGATTCCTTTTATTGTCAATGGAGAGAAATTGAATGCTCTGACCTAGTTAAGATGCCTACCATCAAACAGAGTTGCATCACCCAAGGTTCTTACCACTGATGTTAAAGGAAGTTGTGATGACTCGCTCAGACAGGGATTTCAACACTGTCAGTGTCTCAGACTAGGTGAGACAAGTCCTGCCCACAGCTATGTGGGTATTGCCTTAATGAATCACAACCACAGAGAATTCTCCAGTATTTTTAGAGATGGTAGAAATCTGATGGTTTTGGTTTCCTGGCAGTACTTGAATGGGAAATGAATGAAATTAAATTCTGCGGTATTTTGAAATTGTTTTTTTCAAATTTTCACTGGCATGAATTTTTTTTAAGCTTTCATTTCTTTGGAGAGTGTAATTTTGATGTTCTACTTTGAGCTTTTTGAAAAGTGCATTTTAAACCAATATTTCAAACCTTAGAAACAAAAACTAACGTCAAACAGAAAAGGGAACTGTTTCCTGTAGAGATTTGTAATGATCCTTTTTGAACTCTGAAGTTTTATTCAAGATGAAACAGTCATTAAAAATTAATGTGCCATTGCTGCTGGATTCTTCCTCTTCACAGAAAAGAGGTTGGACATGAAAAATTTTCCCACTCTGAGTATCTTGTTTCTGGATAGGATGGTGTGTGGGAGAAAGGTGCAAGTAATCAGTGTCTGGAACAGATGTTCCTTACAGATGTTGATCCTGACTGATGTTTGTGTTACCCATAGAGCTGGTTCTGTTACACTGCATAGGCTCTTAACCCCTTGACTCCTTGAATCAGAGTATGCCACAAGTTAATTGTAGAATATGTCAGAGTGTTATTGCAATTCCTGGATTTGGATTTGTGATTTTTATCTTTTCTTCTCCCTGAGGTTCAGAACTACCAGTAAAATCAGACTGAGGCTTAGGCAGGTTTCTGACACTCTGTGTCCCATTTGTGCTCAGGCCCAAAGAGTTGTCACTTCTCTCTTTCTCAGCCTCAAACGTCTACCAGAGGAGGCACTGAGCCAATAATTCATAACCAATTTTTATTTAACTGGCATTCTTTGGAAAAAAACCCCAAACGTTAACTCTGTTGAGATTGCCCATTAATTAAAATGAATTTCAGTTAGTTGCAGTCAGTCAAGGTACAGTTTGAAAATGCTCCCACTGCTCTACTGCTCCAGCAGAGCCCAAATCTTGAGCCACTTGTGTTGCTTCCTTTGGCCAGGATACACCCAAACAACTTCATCCAACTCCTGAAGAATTTTACAGCTGTCATGTCTCTTCTTCTCCTTCAGTAAATAGGCAGCCAAAGGGACATAAAATTCCTAGTCCAACATTAAACATGTAGAACGCCTTCCTTATAGGTCTGGACAAGTGGGACAACTTGTAAATTAAAGAAAGACTACACCAGCTGGCTGATGGCCAGAATTGGTCCCTGGGGAGGACTTTAGGAGTGGTAACTAACCATAAGTACCCACAGCCTGGCAGTGTTTAATGGAATGTTGGCAGACATGCTGTATAGTACTAATAAATTAGTAATGAGAATTAATTAATAATAGTTTGCATTCGTGTGGCACATTCCTTGCTGCAATTTACTTCTCATCCAGATAAACAGGGACATGAGGAACAGTTTACCTTCTGCTGATCTATCTTTGTTTAAACTGCTTTTGCATCTTCCATCTCACCCTCTCTACATCCAGTCAAGGTTTCCTCATGCACCTGAACTCTGCTTCTCTCCTGGGCTCCTCTGTGTTCTCTGCCAGTGTCCACAGCTTCTGGAGGTGCCATGCTGACTGCAGGGTCAAGTGAGGCCTTTCCAACAATCACTGCATCTGAGGGATTGCCTCCCACGTCCCAGAAATGATTCCACTTTTCAACAATTCATGTTATGTTGTTGGTTCTTGCTCAGCTGGTGTTCTCTGGGAACACCTGGATGCTTGTTTGGTTCCCTCTTGAGTTTTCTACCTGTGTTTGTGCCCATGTGTAGAGCCTTCCACCTCTATTGAACGTTTGTTCATTCTACTTCACCAGTTTGTCGAAATACTTTTACATTCTCATGTCTTTGCAGCATTTTTTGGTGCATTCTCATCACCAAAATCAATGATGAAAACATTGACTTAGTGCCAGATGAACGATTGCACCACACTTATTGTTCCACTACCTACAGAAGATTTTATGACCAGTTATAAATTAATTTTATAGATCTTGACTATGTTTTCCTCATTTATTTTTGAGATACCATATGAAATATTGAAGTTATTAATATAAATATATATGGAATTGGCAACTTTTTCCTTATCTGGAGCAGAGCTGGTCCATCAATAAGAGATGGGCCAACTCTAAAGCAGTAGAAATTCAGAGAAGGGAGGAAAATAGTTGGAACTCCTTCTTTGATGCTGACAAATCCCTGGATGATGTTAAATTTCACCCTCATCTTCTCTTTTGAAAGCATATTTGGTAATTTATTGTAATATTTGTCTGGTGATTCAAGATGCTTGACTTCCTATTTTCTGGCTCTCCTCACCCTCCCACCCTCCATTAAAAGAGTAAATGTTGGGATCGACCTTCTCCAAACATCTGTAACTTGATCTACTCTCCACAGAGGGCAATGTGTCCATGATCCCCACAAAGAGCTCTCAGGCTCTCAGATTGCTTGTGCCAGCTCATAACACACCCTAATATAAAATAAATCAGACAACAATGCATAGGAAATATTTGACTGATCTTGAACTTGCTGGAGCTGCAGAATCTCAACATCCAGTGCATTGTCCCAGCTCCTCTCCTAATTGATCCAATCCATCTCCAGATCTACAGCTTGTAATTTTGTTTGGCTGATGTTGTTTCAGGAAAAATATTTAGGATCCTTTCCTCAGTTTTAATAAAGCTTCATAAATAAAAAATCATGGCTGTACCCTAGCCAAGACCAAGTTCCAGATATGTGTGTGAATTGAACCCTCTGCTGGTGAACGATCTTTAGCAAAAATTTTAGCCCATTTCAAATACAAAATAAATTTGCCTAAATATTTGCTAAAGAAGCTGAAATTATGTGATTTACCTCATGCTTTTGATGGGCTAAAAGGTGCACCTGGACCTCTAAAATAATTGCAATTCACAATGATTTATTAGAGATGCAAGTACCCATTTGTGGACCTAACCATAAAATTTATGAAAACCAAAGGAATCTATTAAAAATTGACATGATTTTTATAAATTCAGGGAAAAATTATCTTTCTTTTATGAATAAAAAACTAGAGGAAAACTGTTGTGAGTTCAAACAAAAGTGATCTTTTCTGAGAAACACTAAAGTTCTGCTTGATCAATGGGAAATATTTTATTTGACCTGAAATGAAATTTCGAGCTTTTTAGCTTGTCTTAAGGAGGTTCATTTTTTAAAACATTACCTGAGCTTTTACATGAAAAATGCCAATTTGAAAAAAAAAGTTCAATTGGGAAAATGTCAAAACGAAAACTTTTTGGCATTTCTGAAACAAACATTTTAGATAAAAAATGACAACATGAAATGTTTTGACACTTTGAAAAATGTCTCCCATTTTCAATCTGAAACTTCACCAAATTTAAATCGAATTTACTGTTTGTCTAGAAAATAAGAATTGCTTGCGTTGGTAGTTTTCCCTGGATAAGCAGCTAATCTTCCTGCCAGGTTAGCAATGAAACATCAGCCAAGGAAATGTACAAGCAGGTTGTAAAGCAGTTCTTGCCTTATTGCAGCTCACATTTGGACTTTTTATTGATTATCTATCTATCTATCTATCTATCTATCTATCTATCTATCTATCTATCTTGGCTTTTGCACACAATGTCCAGCTTTCAACTTAGCAGACCTATGGAGCACAAAGAAATAAGAGAGAGACAAATGATTGCTGTTTAATGAGTGAGCAATTTCCCATTGCATTAAAATTATATTTTTATTTAAAAACCTGTCTAGTGGCAGATTTATGGAACTTCATTGCAGAAAAAATGGTTTACCCACTAAACAGAAGCAAGTCCATAACTCTGAATGAGTTTTAGAGTTTGTTGTAGCTAAATTCTTAAATTAAAACAACCCTTTCCAGACCAATATCCCAACATTCCAAAATCAGATTGGAGACTGCAGTGAAGCAGCACCATGGAGTAGTTGGTGCTTGCACTGCATTTTTGGGATGGGTTTAACTGAGCACAGCCTGGGTTCTACTCCAAGATCCCTTCTCTGCAGGGTGGAAGGAATTGGTGGCATCCCACAGGAGCACTGTAAGAGTTTGACAAAGGAGAAGGGTTCTGGTGGCACTGGGTGGAAGGCTCTGGAGAGGCACCAAAGCAAGTGGAGGGGGCTGAGCAGCTCTTGTTTCTATTCTCTCTGGTGAGCTTTAACTTAGAGAAGCCTTTCAGTGTTCAGGAAGAGGCAGGGTGGGCTTAATATTGGCACTTCCATTTCACAATGGAGATGGTTTTACATCTCTTAACTCTGGCTTCTTGCCCTCTTTGGAGTTAAGTATCTGTGAGCTCCTTCTTTGACTTTTAGGGGATTTCTTAATCCTCCTGGCTCTATTTAAATCGTGCAGGGCTTTCATGTTGCTTATTAGCTAATGTGAGGAAATTGAGTAATGTGAGGGTATTAAAAATTACCCAGATTTTAGGTGAATGGGAAAAAAAGTGTGTCCACTGCAGTAACTCCTGTCCATCACCTGGGCTGTGTGGATCCCTGCCAGCCAGGGTTCAGCCCACTGTGCTGCCATGTGTAAATTACCTCCCTAAATGCAGCAAGCTAACAGAACTGCTCCATGCTGAGTCCTAAATTGACACCAAAAGGGAAACTTCCATCCAGATTGGAAATATAAGGAAATTGAGCAGACTTACCAGTAGCACAAAAAGTTCTGAAACCACAATGGTTATTAAATAAAGCCAATTTTTTTTTTCTGCAGACGTTAAGTCAGTGTTTAAAAATACAAACATCTAGATAATTAGAGGAACTTCAAATCTGTCTTCATAGTGTTTCAGCAGGATGACATTGTCAGCTATTCTATTTTGTATCGATTTCCACAAAGCTCAGTTATTCCCAGCCTTCCATTTCAAATGCAGCACCTTGTTTTCCTGTATCTTGAAGCAAAGAAATTAGATAAAAACTATTGATTAGCCAGGCACAGAGGGGAGTGATGTCTGTAACCTTCCTTTGTCTTGCAGCTCTGCAGCTGAGGCAGCAGTAATAGGATTCTGTGCGAGTGCGACTGTGATGAGGTCACACTGCTGAGAAGGGAATGAAAACACTGCAGTCAGCGAGATCTCTTGCTTCTCTGATAGTTTTTGATATTGTTTGTCAAATTGAGATTTGAAGGTTATTTCTCTGGAGGCTAAAGTTGCCTCGCTTCTCTTACGCACTTGGCTGGGCTTTTAAAAATCATGCATTCGTATAAACAGCTCCTTCTCACTCAAAGTTTCTGCCTCTTTTTTGGAGCCAAAATAGGGAGGAAGAAGAGTTTCTCATGAAATTTTCCATCATTGTGAGATTAGAGCAGTTATTTGTTAAAATAAGTTGGATTTGTCTGGCCTCTCTACCTCTCCTTCCTCCCTTCTTTCTCACGAGGGTGCCGCAGTCCTCTTCACTTCAAAACAGGTTCAATAAACACTTCCAAGACACATGAGCCGTGAAGGTTTATGCTGATTTAATGCATAATGGTGTAGCATTTATTGGGATCATTACTCAAGAAGGAGATGAGGAATTTCCTCATTTCATTTGCTTTGGGAAACAGGCATTTTGTGACCTACCTTGGGCAGCTGCAGAACTGAACAGAAAGTTCAGAATAATGATTAGTGCTTTCCTGTTCTGAATGGGCTTTACCACTGTTATTCTTCTATTTCTTTATAGTGAAGCAGCTCATGGAGGTGACAAAGAGAAAACTGAGGGTCACAGAATGAGAGAATGGTTTAGACTGGAAGGGACCTTAAGGATCCTCTCTGTTCTAACAGATCCTGCCCTGGGGTTCAGGGATCTCTTTCCTGGGAGAGGTGTCAGTGTCAAATACAGCATAAACACAGATTACCTGGCCCTCAGGACTCTACTTTTGGTGCATAAGACAGCTGCATTCCTCTCTTCCCACAGAGGAAGAAACCACATGGGGCATGCAATGTCTTCCACTCATCAGGCCTTAAGGGCTTTTCCTCCCTTTGGAAAGCTCCCTTGCCCCAGTTCTCTTCCCGTAACAAGACACTGGGAGATTGGTATGGAGATAGCTGGCTAAGAAAACCCTGCAAATAAACTTCTGGAATTGCATGGCAGTAACAGGATGCCTTCAGCAGGCAGCTGCCTTGTCTGTCTGTGCAAAAACAAGTATGTCAGGTCAAGCTGCATATTTTGAGGTTTGATGTCCCACCCTCTCAAATAAGTGATGTGGGAAGAAGTCTGCTGGGAAAACTCCTTCCCCAGGCTTATTACTGTGGGGGTTTTTGTGGGAAGCACTGAGACTTTCCCATCCACTCCTTCCCCCCATGTGATGCTCTGTGATCATAACACATGAAACTATCTCAGGCTTCCAAGAACTCCTCCAGTGCTGAACAAGCACACTCTGGGTGTTTTTCTTTGGTCTTTGTTCTATTCTCTGTGATCCTGAGGACATCATTCTTTGCCCCCTTTGTTTCTTCATCCATGTGAAGAAGGTGATATTTCCTTTCTCGAGGGTGATTGTGAAGGATTTTTTTTTTAATCCCCTACCAGATGTTGGCTGCTATGGGGGAGCAAAGCATCTTGCTGTAATTGATTTATTTATAAGGGAAAGCTGATGCTACTTTATAGATCCTTTTTTCACCCTCCCTCTCCAAGTAATCTGCTGGAAAGGCTGTTCTCTTTTGCTGTTGTTTTTCTACCATTTGTATCTTCCTCATCCCATTTATGTCTGTGTTTAAGGTCCTGATGAAGCAGCCCCACAGGTTAAAATAAGAGCTGTGGGAATATTACCTCCAGACTGCCCACTGAATGGCTCACTGAGGGCTGGACAGCTGCAATCACCCAGTGCCTATGAGGTACCTGCCAGCTGAATGGATGGAATTGCATCCTGTTGGTCCAGGACTGCAGTACTTATTGTCTCCTTAGCATTCAGCATCACCTCTATGCTCCCAGAGAAGCACTAAGAGTGGAGACTCAAAAATATGTTAGGGGAAAGCAGTGAGTGAGGAAAAGGCTTGAAATCACTTTATTCTTTAGAAAACAGGCAATTGCAGTGAACTAAACACAAACAGCACATTCTTCAAATCTCTAGAGGGGCAGAGCTTGGCTGAGAGTTCTTTTCTTTTTTTTTTTTTTTTACCCTGCATTGTTTCAATGAGTAAGTATTTTCTCTTAAATCCCACTTATCTTTTCATTTGAGAGATTTTTTCCCACCTTTACCCAAAATGTATTGCTGAGTGTGGCATACCCAGAAGGGCATGTGACTGTGGTGAGAGCAGCATCTGGTGCTGGAGAGGAATGAAACCCCAGTCCAGAGCAGTAAGGTCAGAGTGGTACATGAGCAGGCATCCCCTACAATATCCAGAGAGAATCTGGCAAAAAAAAAAATTAAAATAATCTTTACCCACAGGACTTAGACAAATTTTATATTTAATCCTTAAATATTCTTGGCCACTATTCGGCATATTTTCATGCTTGGTCATCTGTCTCTTAGCAAGATCTGAAGGACTCAGCCAGGTGCAAAGATAATTGTTTCCTTATTTCAGGCAGCATCTGCTCAGCCATCTGGGAGGCTCATCTGTAAAAGGTGACAGGCTCAGGTAGCAGCCTGCAAACCCCACCTCAGGAGCTCTGGTGGCTTCCAGCCCTGCTCAGACAAAGTCTGTGTGACCCAGAGTGAGGAGCACTGGGCAAAGGGAGGGCAGCTCTGTGAGGAGAGAGAGCCAAGCACCTCAGGACAAAACAAGGAGCAGGAGGAGCTTGGTTATCACACAGATAAAGACTGCAGTCTCAATTTTCCATATTTTGATCTGACCACAAATTACCCTTCCTCTTAAATGCTTCTGTTTCCCCATATATTATATTAATCTGTTTTATTTTAAAAAGCTGTTTATCAGCAGCCTGTGTGAGTCTTCATTTCCAATTCTCTGCATTCACTGCTAATGAAGAACTGTGGCTACCAGGATTTTGATGGTTCTGTGATCTGTAACTCCACACATCTGGTGTTGGTGACAGTTTCTCTTCTACCCCAGCGTTCTGTCCTTTCAGCAGATGGTTTGTAGGAAACTCCTCTGAAATACAGGGGGTGGCAAGGATCTGGCATGGGATGGGGAGGGTGAATACAACCTCTGGTGTTCTCTGCACAGCCCTCCTTCCCCCTGCTCATGAGCAATAGGAATGTTGTAAATAATGAGAACTAATAATGTATTTCTGGCAGAAACCAAGGAGGATTTCTGTGGGGTGCAGCCAGGGGACTCAGGTCAGGTGTTGCTGGGTTCTGTTACAGATTTGGAAATGTGCTACTCCTTCTTTGTAGCTCTGTTGCTAAACAGACATTTTCATTTCTAAGTACTTGCTTGCTTTCTTTTGTTAGCCCAAACTGCCAAAATTAGAGGCATCTGACATAGAAAGGAAGTCAGTTTTGTTTAATTTATCTCAGATTTATTTTGTGACATTTCCTGAATACATTTACCCGTCACATTATTAAACAAGAGTTTATTTTCTGGAGGCTAGAACTTCAGTTTTCGCCTATATTTCAGTAAGACAGGAATTTTAATACTGTCAACATGCTGAGAAATTAGAGAGTCTTTCAGGTGTGTTTTGCAGGAGAAAGTTCAGACTTCACTATCTCTCCTAATAGTTGCCCTGGGGCTTTTTCAAATGTATAATCTGATTTTACCACTCATTTGAAATGTAAAAAGAGAATTTTCACAGAAGAGAGAGAAATCCATCTGAAAATAATATTTGTTTTTGCCAATTTGTTTCTTTAATTATGATGATAAATTTCCACTATTTGGCAACAGCACAAAGAAATGGGCTCTTGCATGTCTTTGTTCCTTCATGAGGAATGGACAAAGTGAGTCTTTTTCAGAAAGCAAATCCCCATTTAGTCACGTAATTCTTGTCACTTACCCCAGCAAATTATGAGAAACCTTTTTTTTTTTTTTGCCTCTCCTGTGGGAAGGATGTTTGGCTGTGACTCAGAAAAAAACATTTTTTTTTTTTTGACAAACTGACTCAGGACAAAACTCAAGTGAGGAAGTTGTAGAGTGTTTTAATCTGCCTTTATGTCTCAAAAATGCTCAGTTACAATGAGGAACATGCTTATTTACTCATGAACTGCCTCAGTAAAGGTGGGTCAGAGGTGGTGATAGGCCAGTGGAGTAGCTGAGTGAAATTTGGGATTGTTCCCAACAGGGAGACCCTAAATGAGGCTCCAAGCTCCAAATGCCTCAGATGTGCTTCTTTTGGACATGATGACTCAAATACCAATTTTGCACCTTGTATCCATCTCTTGAGCAATGGATCATCCAAAAGCTCTTTCTGGGTTATTCAGATATTTTCCTGGAGTCTAGATTTAAAAAATGAATTATTTAAAATCTCTCTCTTTTGCTGCAGCACACACAACCTTGTTGTTACTTCTTCCTTTTCATTGAAATATGTATAGTTATATTTATTTAAACTATATACTCTGCATTATGTTTTGAGCAGGTACTTTATCAGTTGGAGAGAAGAGAAAAATGTTACAACTTAGTATATAAATATTCTCTATAGATTCTGCTCACTGAACATTTAAATTGATGGGACTATGGTCTGATATGGGAGAAACCTGGAGTTTTCTGTCTACTTAATTTCTTCATTTCTGCATGTCCTTTGCCCTGACTCGTGCCCTGGGCCAATGCACCATCAGTGAAAAGTTTCATGATGATGTTTTCATCAGGCAAAGGAGAAACCCTAAAGACAGGAAACACCCAATATGTAAAATGTTTTACTGTCCTTAGAATTCTGCAGACTAGTTCAAAATAATTGCAAAGCCCATTTTGTATTCAGAATATCTGAATGGGCCTTGGTTCTGGATAAGGAAGAGGGAGCAGAACTGGATGAACTGGGTGTATTAAATTTTTTATTCAAAAGCTTTATCCCTTTTCTGCTTTTGTATTTCCCACGACTGGATTTTCTTAGTTTTTTCTCTACTGGATTGTTTGGCATATTCTTCATGCAAATGTACTGAAATCCCTGGTGTGGTTGGGAGCTCTTCACATTCTCCTGGTTTATGGCATTCAGTTTTCAATTTTAGCCATATGGGCCTTTTGGTTTGGTTTCTTGCCTTTTTTTATTATTCTGGGCCTGCTTAATTGTAGCTTTTATGAAGAAATGGAGAAAGAGTCATAAAGACAATAAGACAAATCATTCCCAAAGCAAATATAATGAGGAGAAGAGTTGGAGAAATATTTACATGATCTGAATTTTCTGTCAATGTTCCTAAAAATAGAACAAAGAATTAAATAAAATAGCCAGATGATTTGCTAGTGAAATGAATAAAAAAAATTGCAAACATGAGAACAAATGTTCATTTTTATTCCAAGAAGTAGTTCTTGGCAGTATTTTGGAAACTCTAATAGAGAAGATGAAATGTAGATTTTTATCCCACTTGAGCATAAATCAGTGCACTAGACTAAACAATATCTATTGTACAATGCACTGAATTCTTCTCTTTTGTACAAATGTTCAATTAAATCTGTAAACTTAGTTTGTAAAGTGTAAAGAGGCTTAGCTACCTTATCATCAGCCAGGTCACTGCCATAGTCCTGCAACAAATATAAATTCTGTGTGGGGAAGCCCTCCAGTTGCATTCCAAAATAACAGCAATTACCTAATTACAGCATGGCCATGCTAAGGATTACACTAATGGCCACCAGTGATGATGAATAGGAAGGCAATGACGTGAATGAAATCATAATTAGTGGAGCATGAGGTAGGTGTTATGTTAAACATCCAATGGAAAAAAAATTAACAAAACTGCACAGGTGGACTGAAATGTTACATGTAAAACTTAACCTGTAACAATCCCACTTTCAGGAGACAAGAATAACCCTTACATCATTTGTTAACCAGTTCTGGGTTTTATTCACCAGCCAGGGAAGCGTGGCCTGGGTGTGACACTCTCCAGATCTCCTCTCTGCTCTCCTTGAGGTGCCTGGCTGGGTTTGATACCAAAACATTGTGTTTCATTTCCCTAAAGACAGGCGCTGGACCTGCTCTCCTAGGAGCTCACCAGCTACTGAGAAAGGAGAAATTCAACTGGAGCAGCAGGACAGTGCAGGCAAATGATAACTCAGATTTCCACTCACAGCATCTCTTTGATATCCTGTGTCTGTCACAGACATGTGAAAGATTTGCTGCTGTTGAATTAGCAAAAACCTAGCAAAGTTTATGCTGTATAGGTTGCAAAAGTTTCCATCAGCACTAAATGGGTGATTTTTCATCATTGCAGTATGTGCAGTGCTAAGGTGGCATCTTATGTCTGCTGTTGATTTCCCTGATGCTGCCTTCAAAACTGGTGGTTACGGCTGCATCTTCCTCTTTCTGTAAATGTCAGAGTCTCCAAGTGAGCTCTGGAGCTCAAGTGTTTGTTTCTCTCATTGCATGTTCTTGTGTTTCTGGTCTAAAATTACAGAATTTTCAGAAATCTGGTACAAAGGTGCATTTTTAGGACAGCAGAACAACTGATATTTCCTTGAGTGGGGCAAAGAGATGGCATTTCAGTCAGGGGTGTTAAACAGGAGGAGAAAAAGGCAAGAAACTCTTGCTGCTAAAACACCTTAGGGTCCCCTGCTATGAAGAATTTAATACAGAGTGTCTTCCAGATTGGCTCTCAAAGTGTTTTTTGCACACAAAATTCTCTCCTCAGAGAGTGTCCACCCATGTCCCTGGAATGTGCCATTCTCTGTGGAGAAGGTAGAAGCCCTTCAGCTGCTTTTTGCAGAGCTCAGTGGCTTTCATGGGAAGAGTGTTGTCTGACAGTGAGAGACGTTTCTGGTACCAAAGGTGGCCTTTTCTGGAGAAAAGGCACTTTTCAGTATCACTCTTTTGGCAGAGTGGCCCAGCAGAAGCAGGAAGGGAAGGGAGGAAGGGAGGCAG
The DNA here is from genome assembly GCA_013389925.1 of Aegithalos caudatus. Taxonomy (NCBI): domain Eukaryota; kingdom Metazoa; phylum Chordata; class Aves; order Passeriformes; family Aegithalidae; genus Aegithalos; species Aegithalos caudatus. Next base: position 128,063 of record WEIU01007592.1, read on the forward strand.
AGTCTCCAGGCATGTGACTCATCCCGGGGCACATCCAGGTGCCCTGTGACAGATGCCTGCTGCCTCTTATCTCAAATAGCTTTGAAAATCTCCTTTGGCAAGAAGCCCAAGTGTGAAGGAGCAATTCTGTTTTAGACCAAACTTGTAAAGAATCTGGAAAGGTAACAGGCTCTGCTGGCTGTTATTTCTGTCCCCTCCTCTGCTGTCTGCTCTCCAGATTAGTTTTTTAATCTGAGTGTCTGGCTGCTTCTCATCTTGCTGATGCAAAATCTCTCAATACCCAGCAGGGGAAAGGTTCTCATTGCTTTCAATAATCTTTGGATCATGCCATTAGCTTCACTTAAGCTTTGGGTCTGGTTCTGCACAGTTCAAAGGATTTATAGTCTCTACTCCAAGTTCTTATCCAGTTTTTCTGAGTTCGTTTAACTCTGCAGATATGAAAGGTCTCAGCTCTTCACTTGAGTATGAGCTGTATCTGCTGCTAGCAATGACATAGACATTTAGTGTAGGAAGGAAGGAAAAAAGGACATTGTATAATAATGTTTAGCTGGTGAAACAAGAGGAAATGTCTTCAACCTGTGATACATTTGGGTTGCTTAAGCTATGAATGAGGCATTGTTAGGTGAATATTAAATATACATGTATATATTAAATATTTAACTTGATCTTTGTTCAGTTTTCCTTTCTTGTAATTCCTTTTCAGTGTTCATAGAAAACAAACCTGATTTTTATACTGCTTGCCAGTAGTGACCTCAAATTTTCTGTTTGTGTTAATAATATCAATTACATGCACACATGAGTCACGTTGAACTTTGTTACTGCATTGGAGGAGCACTTTTTGGAATTTATCCACAACACCTTTGCCATGAAAACGCTCCCTGTTGCTTGAAGTAGTCTGTGAGTGCACATAATCTTCCATGCATATATAGCTCTGGAAGATCTTCCTCATTTTTCCTATAATTCCTATTTTTTTTCCAGTATAAAACTGAACCATGCAACTGCTCAGTAACTTAAGCAGAGATGATAAAAGAACTCCAGAGAAATGAAGGCCACCTGAAATGTCATTTCACAACAGCCCCTGGGATCCCCAGGTTTGCTGCAGACCACAAGTCTATTTTAAACCTTAGCTTAGTGTATACCCACAGTATGTCCCCTACAGCTGTGAACTGCTACTCTTTGTTTAGGACTGGGCAAGGCTCCAGTGGCTCTGTTCTTACAAGGAATGCATTTTCCAGTGTTTTGAGTTAATGACTATTATTCAAGCTGAAGTCAGTTCCTTTCTCACACTATTTTAGGCTGTGTGTGGTAAACCTTTGTGCCACTGTTCTCCTCAAAAAATTCTGGTATTTTCTTACTAAAACCAATACAGATTATATCGAGCTCTTTATCTCATGAAATAAATGTTGGTTATCTTAATAATGAATCAATCCTGAAATGAAGCAGGTTGGCATTTCTGCTGGCCTACTGACCCTCCTTTTTATTGCTGTTGCTCCACACAATAGTGTCGGGAATTTCCTGTTACATTTGGTGATGTACAAATAGAGAACAAAAGGCCCCTGCCCTGATGGCTGAAAGTTTAGATATTTCTATTGATTGAATAAATATTGGACATTTGTCTTTTCTCACCAGAAGGTGATACATTAGGGTAACTGTTTCCTGGAGAGATAAACAGTGAATTCTGAGGATGGAAAGGAAGGAGGCTCCCTGTAATGGGGGAAGCCAATGTGTGACACTCCAAGGTTCTTCCTCTCTTTCTCCCTTTCATTTTATTTCAACCTGATACTTTGTTAATCAGACTTTGATCAGAACTTCCACATGTGTGTGTTTTCCAGCATTTACTCCATCCTTGTGCCCCTGAGGTGGTTCCACATCCCTGCTCTCAGGGGAGGGAGTGGATGCTGGGAGGCTGCAGCCTTTGTGTGCAGGACTCCCAGAGCATCCTGTGTGCCTCACCTGCATTATCCAAACCCTGTCTCCTGCAGTGAGAAACCCTGCAGGAAAGTGTTGGCCTCAGATACTGGGCTGCATCTACCCCTGCATTGTTCAATACCTGCACACTGACCTCTCAGGCGTTTCAGTCCTTATTTATCATTTGGAGTGTGTTGTGATTTCAATTTAAATTAAAATTAATTAAATAGGATATTTTTATTTTTTGCAACTGCATAGGGAAAATATTTTTATTTCTATTTTAAAGTGAGAATACTGCTTAGAATTTTTATTTTCATATCTTTCTTAGCACATGCTTTTCTTTGCTAAGCTTATTTACAGAGTAATGTAATTTTATTTTGAAAATTTAAAGCTTCTTAGAAGTACAGTTAAGAAAACATACCCAGGGAAAACATGATGTTAGTCTCATCTGAAGGAAGAACAAAACTATTTATTAAATAATTTCAATTTAAAAAAATAACTTTGACCAGTTTTACTCTCCATTCAGTGACAACAGCTCTGATAAAATGTATCTAATTAACACCCAACAGATAACAATTATCTTGTATAATTATGATGAGCTTGTTTGTTCTTTAATTGACAGCTTAGGCAATGTTTTATGATGTTTATTTGACCTTGCAGCTTATCTGCACCCTGCTCCCATGTGCTGCCCAAGCGTGTGGCTCTAGGATTTCCATCCTCAGTGCTCGGCCCTCGCCACTGTCACTGCCACTGCCATTGTCCCTGTCACTGCCACTGTCACTGCCACTGTCCCTGTCACTGCCACTGTCACTGCCACTGTCCCTGTCACTGTCCCTGTCCCTGTCCCTGCCACTGTCCCTGTCACTGTCACTCTCATTGTCCCTGTCCCTGTCCCTTGTGGGTGCCTGTCCTGTCCCCGTGGCTGCCCAGTGTCACTGTGACCCCGGCCACTGCTGCCCCTCTGCCGCCTGTCCGGCCGTGTCTGTGTGTCCATGCTGGAAGCAGCGGAGCCTGGAGCAGCCACAGGACATTCCCTGCTCCTCCCCAGGGCCAGGCTGCTCGCTGGGAGGGCCCCCAGCATGGGCTGGACCTGCTGCTTTCACGGGGAGCTGAGCCAGGTTTTGCAACTCTCCCCCAATCTGTTAGGAGGTACCCGAGAGCCCAATAACCAAATGTCCCTGCTGGTGGAACACACGCACTTGGTTTTCCTGCATCCTGAATGCTTTGGGAGGATTTTCATTCTCCCGATGAATGAAAACTCTTTGCTGGCCTGTAAATAATGGAGTCTTGTGTGCCTGTGGTACCTGGCTGCCACAACAATGAACAAAGCTGTGGTTTCCCCTGTTGCCTCGCTACCCTTGCCCTTGGAGATTTGGAATGAAGGGGAATCTCCAGTGGCTCAATCCTGTTTGGCACACAGTGAACTCTCTGAGTCAGAGTAATGTGAGGGGTTGCATCTCTGAAACAAATTTTAAATTAATTTAGTGACAAACAAATAGGAAATATCCCCAAACAAGGTTTTGTCTGATATTTCTGGATTCTGGGGATTCCATTAGAGAGGGAAATAGCCTGGGAACAGCTTTTCTTATCACATCATCGTGTCCTTTTCACTTCAAGGCAGTATTAGAAAGTGCAGTGATGCATAAGACTTAGTAATAGCTATTATTATTTGTTAAGCATTGTCTTTTACTGTGCTGAGAACATTGGGGTTTCTGTCCTACATGGATCATTACTTTGGGTATGCAAGATTTTTCAAACAGTAAGTGTCCTTGATGATTAGAGAGAGATTATCATCAAGTGCTGCATTTTTATTTGGGTTTTTTTTTTGTTGTTGTTGGGGTTTGTTCTAAGTGAAAGGACTGAGTTTCAAACTGAATGTAGTTCTCTGTAGTAGAATTCTGGTTTGAGGATGAGATAAAATATGTCAAACCACTTGACCTGGTCCCCTCTCAGCATAAATTGGGTGGAAGGAGATGTAGAAAAATCCCCTGTATGGGCTATTGTGATTTTAGGTCCCCAAGCTGGCAGTATGGCCAAACCCATTCCAGGTGCTTGGGTTCCCAGGAGTTGGGATAGATTCTCTTCATTCTTTAGAATGATTTTATCTGCATATGAAAGCCAAGGTAATGGACAGCTGGACTTCCAGCTTCATTAATTGAGATATTCCATCTAAAACCAAAGGATAAGGGTTTGGGTTGGCAGGAGCTGTGGATTTCATGTTGTATTTTCTCTCCTTTTTGAGGACTATTCTGTAGAGGGAAATCTCTGTTCAAGTTAAATCAAGGCAGATATTTATTACTGGTATATAAAATAATAAATGGAATAAAGTTTGGAGATGTATCCAATAGATTTATAGTAAGAAATCTTCTGAGGAGACCTTATAGTATTATCTGACCTTTAAATTAAACTGGAATTCATTCAAATGCCATAGGCACAAATTAGATGCTTTTCGCCTTAAAATTCATGGGGTAACTATTGATAGAATTAATAAAGAATAATTTTTCAGAAAAAGTGAACATATGGCTTGTTATTACTGACTTCAAGCCACAATCAGAACATTATCTAAATAACTCCAGAATACCAGCAGTATGTTCTCAAGCATCTCGTACATTAGAGCACGACGCCTCAGATACTTTGAGACTATGAATGTTCTGTTGTCCATCTTTTCAGCAGTTTGTCTCTGTTCTGACTCCTAATCCCATTAAAAATCTTTATTTTCAGGATTTTCTAAAGGTATTGTAAAAACTTTAAGTGGGCCTGAGGTAACATTACAAACTTTTAGCTTGGGAATGTTTTTCAGAATCTGAAACATTAATTAGAATCAGTCTAAGTACCCACAAGTATTTTTTGCTTTTTTTGTTGTTGTTTCTTGTGGTGTTGGTTCTCCTGATGCTTAATTACTCTGATTCTTTTCAGTGTAATTTTCCAGTCCTTTACTCATGTTCCTTCAAATCTTCCTGAGCTGAGTAAATAGATGCAGTGGGATGAGCTGAGAAAACGAAAGACTTGCAGAATTTTTCCCAGTCTCAGGGGAAAAATATTGCAGCTTTTCTCCCTAAGTTTTTTGCTGATCCTAGTGACCAGACAACTCCCAGCCAGCTCTGGCTAAAGATGTTTTAAAATGTTTTTAAAGACAGGCAGAATAGTTTATCCTGGGCTGCTTCTTCCACCAGGTTGCCTCATACCCCTGAAGGAGGAGCTGGAACCAAGTCCACTGGGCAGGAGACTGAGAGCATTGGGAATTTAAATATCTTGCTCATCTAATTTGGCTGTGAGCCATTTTATTCCTCTCTGTTTCATGGATGTATCTATTTAAATGCTTTAAGAACTGGGGCTCTCTCCCAGCAGGGCTTTGCAGAGTGCATTGCAGGAGGGATCCTGACCTTGTTTGCGGCCTTCTGTTTCCTGAGAATGAACTAATAATAGAATAGGCTCATTATATAGAATTATGGAATGGTTTGGGTTGAAAAGGACCTTAAAGCCCAACTTGTTCCACTTGCCCTGGGCAGGGACACCCTCCACTATCCCAGGTTGCTCCAAGCCCTGTCCAGCCTGGCCTTGGACACTTCCAGGGCTGGGGCAACCACAGCTTCCCTGGGCACCCTGTGCCAGGGCCTCAGCACCCTCACAGGGAAGAATTTCTCCCTAATATTGAACCTAAACCTCCTCACTTTCAGTTTGTAGCTATTCCCCATTGTCCTGTCATGCCAGGCCCTTGGAAACTCTCTCTCTCCATCTTTCCTCTTGGCTCCTTTGGGTACTGGAAGGTCACAGTGAGGTCACCCCAAATCTCCTTTCCATGTGAACAATCCCAGCTCTCCCAGCCTTTCCTCCCAGCAGAGCTGCTCCATCCTCTGCTCATCCTGGAGCCTCCTCTGGGCTCTCTCCAGCAGCCCCAGGTCCCTCCTGTGCTGGGCCCAGCTCTGCAGGTGGGGTCTCACCTGAGAGGGGCAGAGGAGCAGAATCCCCCCCTCCCCTGCTGGCCATGAAGCAGAAATTTAAAAGCTTGGACCTAACAAAGGCAGTGACTGTGAGGAGCTGCCATTGCCCCAAGTTAACATGCACAGAAAGGAGATAAATGCAACTCCCTTTTCTTGGCCTGAGTGCTCAAAGGAGGAGAAACTGGCTCTTTGGGAACAAGAAAAAAGAGACTGCCTTTATTGAAAGAAAATCCAAAAAGAGATGCATACCTCCCCCATCAAAACATACAAACAAAAAAGCCAAAGCTAAATAACCCTGGGCTCCTCACTGTGGATCACAGCATCACAGCTCTTTGTTGAGCCCCATTCTGCAGAGATTTCTGGCTCCTTGCTGCATTTTGAAGCTCTCTTGCTATTTAAATTATTCTTAGGAGACAGTCTTGTTTCTTTACTTGGCTGCCTTTGCTTTTTTTCCCCATTTCTTTTTTTTCTTGATGAGTCATTCTACCAGCCTCTACCCTCTCATCAGATAGACCAGACAATGAAGTCACTGGGGTTGCCTGAGAGCAAAATTGGCCCCATTATCCACAACCACTGTGCCTTGTCACTGATAATATACTGCTCAAGGGCTGGCCCTCAAAGTAGGATGGAAAATCACCAGGGATAAGAAACCTTCTACCCAAACAAAAATATTTGTTGAAGTTCTTTTGGTATGTGTTTTAAATTTGGTGAAATGCTTCCAGCTGAAAACAGGAAATCACACACAAATAAAACTGGTGTTATATTCTGTCAATGTAGGAGGGAGAGCAAATTATCTGATAGTGTCCCTTTTGTGCACCAGCTTCAGCCTTCTGAAATTAGCAGTGGTAGGAGACTTTTATTAGTGTTCTAGTATAAACCAGAATGCTTTATAACAGAAGGAGAGGAAAGAAGGGTGCTTGACAAAAATGATTCTTCCGTAGCTCAGTACAGAAGCAAAGTTAAATTGTCATTTCTGGAGGAACATGGGTGGAGAAATACCTACCCCAGGAAACTTTATTCTAGAAACAAAACACTGAGTAGGAGAAGGGGAACAAAACAAGGATGAGGGAAGTGACTTTTTCAAAAGCATATGGCAGGTCAGCAGTGGCCTGGAACCAAAAATGGTACTTGGGCTTTCTGATTATCTTTCTGTTCTTTCTGCTGAGGCACAGAACTCTGCAAAGCATGAAGAGACTCAGATATTGCTGATGGCTTGTGGTCTGCTCAGTGGAAACAACAAAGTGCAGCTGGTCTTTTGGGATCTATAGTAATCTGATGAGGAATTCCATAATAACTGCTAATATTAAACCTTTTACAAGTCTAACTGCTTGCATCAATAATGGACAGAAGAAAAGCTGAACAGGAAAGAAACTAAGTCTGGCAAAACCATAGCCTCCACAGAGACCTCTCTTCCTTCCTTTTGGTATTTTTAACAAGAGGAAAACCTTCTTATTGCTTGGCTAGTCCATTCCTAGAGTTGTGCCCGTCAGTGGGCTTTGGAGAGACTCAAGTGGCTGAGTTTTATCCTCTGCCAAAGCCAATCATTCTTTTGATTCAAAACTGGTGCCCTGTCACAATTATTTCTTTTTGCATCACTCTGTTCTGAATACAGCTGAGCCCCCACGATTCTGTGCCTTCTATTAACTTGCTATAAAAGGCTGATTTCTCTTCCTGCTGCACCTCCAACCCAGGAACCCTGAGTGCATTGCTAAAGGTGACTGAAATCTGCTGGGAGAAAGGAGAATCAGAGCTGGAGGTGCTGCTCAGGCTGCTCTTTACGTCATGTCTGCAGAGACCACAGCCAGCCTCAGCAGTGCTGAGCCAGTGACACTTCCACCCTCCCTCAGAAGGGAGAACCTTATGTTTGCAAACTCGCCCCAGGAGCACGGTCCAGAAGGTGACTGCTTTCATCTGTCTGTTAAAATCATCTTGCACTATTTTTCCAGCCTGATTCTATCTTACCAACTGTCTGGCTTGACTATTCTGCCGTGATTCTTGCTTGCAGTTTGTCACACTGATGGAAGATCAGCTCTGTGTGTGTGTGTGTGGTTTTTTCTTTTATTTTTTCTTCTTCTCTCTTTTTTTTTTCTTCCCCCTCCTCTCATTTCCCAGTGTGGCATTTAGGATGGAGGCTGAAAATATTGAACAAACTGCTGATGTCCCCAAGATTCAAATGTGTGAAAGAGACTCGTAAATGAGTCTAGCACACTCAGAAACATTCTTAACATCTGTTCAAGCAGGAGTCCCAGCTCCCTTTCTCTGAAAGCACAATTTGTCCTCCCTGTTATTTAAAACTTCAGATTTCTTTAAATTTGGATAATATCAAAGTGGAGCTAAGGAGAATAAACTCCCTGATTATGGATACATCAGTAACAATGGGAGGTGTGCTGGGGATGGAGCAAAATTAGAGAATTTTAACTGCATAGTGTCCTCAGTTTCTCCTATATTTAAGTTTTCTCCTTATACAGCAGTATGGAAAGTAGTTGTCAGCCCTGTGGGTTATGTCCCCTGGACTGGTAGACATGGGTTTAGTGACTGTTCTTACAGAGCAGGAAAATAGCAAGTGTTTTCTTCTGAAAATTTACTACTTAATAGAAGAAAGGAACCTTAAAACTTTATAAAAATAATTTCAGGCTTTTTAAAATTTTATTTGATATTTACTCCTGTTGAGACAAAAAAAAAAAAAATATCTCTCACTCAAATTTTGCCTGTCAGTAAACATTTCAGGATTCTGTCCCCAAAATGCAGTTGCAAAACTCTCAACACTTCTGCAATTTACTTGAGAGAAAGGCTATAAATAGCCAGCCAGACAGAGGCACAGCAGGGAGAGCCCAGGGGTGCCAGCTTCCAGCCTCTTTCTGCAGCCACAGTAAAGAACTGCAGACACAAACACGACAACAGAAAAGAAAAAAAGCAACTGGTAACTCTGAAAAGAAGTAAAATAAATGGCTGCATTTAATAAAGCTGCTGAATGGGCTCTGCAGTTTGCTGGGCTCTGAGGATGCTGCAGTACCCTCTGCTCAGGGATGAAGTCACGGCATTCCAGCCCTGGGCTCAGCCCCTGCAGAGGGAGGATCCTGCTGCAGGAGCTGTGTCCTGGGGAGCACATCCGAGCTGTTTTCCTGATGTCCAGGGCTAAATCCCACTGCTGGGTGGGACTGCAGCAGGCTGGGAGCTGGGAACAGGGGTTTAAGCACAGTTTTAATGCAAGCAGAGGAGAAATCTGTGAGGTATTGTGAGCATTCTAAGGAATGGAACAACTTTAATCACAATTAATCCATTAACATTCCCTGTTTAAGTGATGTTTATTGCTACAAATGTCTTGTGATGGTAACAATAGTGGCTCTATTGCAATTATTCCACCTTTTGAAATCCATACCACTGCTTTTCCTTCTTTTTGATAGAGAAATTATGTAAGTCATGAGTCCTGTTGCTGATGTTTTACAGAAAGATGAAATACTTCTCCTCTGGAAGGTTAATGTGCTGCAAGTCTTCCCATTATTAGGAACAAAAATATACCAGCAGGTGGGATATATCCAGAACAGAGAGTTCTGTGAAATTCTACTTAAAACAGGCAATAAAACTAGCAATGGCATTTCAGCTTAGAGGCCTCCTGCAGCAGGGATCTATAGTATTAAGGAGAAATTCCATGGAATATACCTGTTATTTTGAGAACAATGACATTTTGGCAACTGTGATAACCATTTTCCAAGTGCACATTGGTCCTAAAAGCCTGACAAGTGTTCTTTCCTGAGAAAAAGGTCACTTTCAAAGTGAACACCAGCACAAGGACATCAGTTAAACCTGATTACACTTGGTAGTGTAATCACCTTCAGGGAAGCTTGGAATTTATCAAACCCACATAGAAGTCCAGAAAGTTTTGAGCTGGGTACATGAACTGTGCCTTTATGATTTTGTCTCTTGTCTTCATTTTGGACTGAGTAGGATTTCATTCTGTTCAAAGCCAGTTTTCATTCTGTTCAAGGCAGTTGGACAGGGTGTTACCACGAGCAGAACCTCCAGGTTCAAACAGCTGGTGCCTGGCTTTATTCCTGTGGTTTGCCTCTCATCCCTTCCCTTTCCAGTAACAAAATTTTATCCCTATCAAACTATTCTGGTTCTGGGTGCTGCTTCTAACAAACTTAGTATTCATCCACCTAAAGTCTGTTGTCACAAGCAAGAGAGGAAGACCTGGAAAATGAACTTAGCATGCATCCTACTCTAAAGCTTTCCTTCAGGAAAAACATTCTATAATGAGGGTTTTACTTTTCTTTGTTTTTTGGTGCAGTACATCTTTCAGGTTTGATTTTTAATTCATATCTCACACTTGCAGGTCTGTCACGGTACAGTGCAAGTGGGAAAAGTTAAGTGTTTTGGTGTAAGACAGGTTTGAAAATAACCTCAGTATTTCACAGTAAAGGGAAATCAATAAGGCCAGTGGGAAAGAGAAGAATAGGAGTATTAATAAACCAAGACTCTGAGTACAGAGGGGTCAGGAGCTAAATGTAGCTGTACCTGCAGCCTAAAAGATCATTCCAGGCACCAGAGCCAGGACGTGGTGGGAAGCTCAGAAGCGTGGCCTACTTGGAGCTAGACAGAAAAAATGTGGGTTGCTGGGTTCTTTTTATGGCTGAGGAGGGGTGTTTCCCCATTAGGATACAAAAATAGTAATTCCAGAAAATAAACTCAACTCCCAGACAAACTTTCAGCTAAATGGCATTCTGCAACGTAAGTAGATTCTGTGAGAGCAGCAAAATGCATTTAAACTGGTGAATAGCTCTGATATTGAATATGCCTGACCTGGGAGGGTAAAGAACTCTCAGGATTTGCTTTACAATATTTTTCAATTACTCACTTAGGCATCATTAATCTAGTATGCATTTAGCTGACTTTGTGACATAGCTCAAATGATAATCTGCTTTTTATTTGGGGGGTAAACAACCACCCAGATACCTCCTTTAAAAAGCTTCCACCTTTTGAGTGCACTAGATTTGCTGATATTGATAGTGCCATTTCCCACCTCCTTACTGTGAATTTGCTCCTGGATTTATTGTACATTTCATTCTTGGTGTCTTAGGTGCTTTGGCAAAGTGAGCACTGAGGAAAGCAGAATTTGGGTATCCATAATGAAAAGACAGTGCAAAAGCTCTGTATAATTTAAGACTAATAAGATAACATTCACAATCAAGTTTTCAAATCAGTGACAAATGAAAAAAAAAGTCTGAATAAGATGAAGGAACGGCTGGTTTTACACAAGACCAATTCTTGTCTCGGCTTAGGATCACTTGCCCCTCTGGTAGTAGCTTCACATTTGGAACTGGTGTTGTTAGAATAGTTTAGAAAGAGTTTAGAAAGAGTTTTGAAACACTATTTATAATCTTATAATTTGGGACCAAACTGAATTTGCTGAGACTCCTCTAAGATGATTCTACATATAAGAAAGCACTGGCAGGATTAGAGTCTACAGGCTTTGATCAGTAATATTTTGCCATAATACTCTTTCCCAGAAATATTCTTAGCTACTAATTCCTGAGGCTTATTATAGTTCCTATTAGTTACTACTGTTTACCACATTTCTTTGACATATTTCTGCCTCTTTTTGGCTGCTGTTCTTGTACTGTCTCGTTACAACAGGTGCTGGTGTATTATACCAAATAAATGTAGTTTCTGAAATGCAATTAAGCTGCAGAGACAGCAGAGGTAATTCCTGCCCATGACCTGAATTTCATGGCTCGCAGTGCCACTGACTTAGCATATGACCTTGGATGAATTTCCTCATTAGGAAAATGGGGCTGATTATTTACCCCCAGGGCACAGTACTACTGTGTTACAAATGGCAAAAGCCGGGGAAGTACAAATTTCCTTGGAACTCTCCCAAATTCTGTCCATTGACCATATGCTAAAAGACATTATGGCAGGGAGTCTGCCTTCCCTACTCCGTGGGGACAGCAGAGTATTTCCTGTGCTGGTGGGAGGATGTTTAATGGCCAGATTTGTTACTCTGTGGTGCTGTGATGTGTGAGAGGAAATCTGCACAGGGTGGGTTTGTAGTGCAGGGGTGGCAGTGCAGCCCATGCAGCCAGGTAAAGGATGGTGCTTCAGCTATAAATCCACATTGCTCTCTGCTTTACTTAGGCTACTCCATCGTTTCAACCCTGAGAACAGAACAGCAGAAAGTATATTAGTGTGTTTTATTTCCTTGTTTTCATCTGCATTAGCTGCCCTAATAAAAGCACTGGCTCTTCTTGTAGACCTCACCTTTTCTCTTTGTCATCTACAGTGCTGAATTCAGAGGCAAAGAAGGGGTGGGTTTTACTCCACCACAAGGTTAATTTATCTGAGGAAAATAACTTACTGCTCATGGGATTGTTCTTGTGCACATAACTGTATGTTAAATCTCAAAATTACGTCAATACCGACCTTGGTTTCTGCTTTGAGGGTGTCAACAGAAAGGTGAAAATCTAATGTGGGCATAATCTGAAATAAAGTAAGTAAAAATTCTGTCTTGGACAATTTTTGCAGTAATTCCCTTATTTTATAAAATGTTATGGAGTTAATGGATATAGGAGCAGATCAACCTAAATGAAATATTTTCTCTAAAGTGGGAAAATATTTAAATCCTGGAATGCCTGCAGTGCCTGGTGGGAATTTGAAAGCTCTCAATTTGTGCTTCTAGAATTCTCTGGGGCTGGATTGCCACACACCTGGAAACCCAGAAACCTCCACCACAGGCTGCCCTCCCTTCTTCTGCCCAACCATGGAGTTTTAATATGGACAGGGAGCTCAGAGAGGAGGGTAAAGCTACAAAGCTTCAAACTCTGCCCTTCCAGCACCCAAGTATTTGTTTGTCCTTACTCCCTCCCCTAAACATGAAAATAGTATTGAAACTATACCATAATAACTGTTTTGTATTCCTTTGATTTCTGACTGAGTCAAACTCAAGGCAGATTTTAGAGGGGTAGGAAAGTGTTAATACAAATAAAAGAGAAAGAAGGAAAATGGTAGGATTGTACGTTTTGGAAACCAATTTTTTTTTACTGTGTCCAAACCAGGCAGTTTTGGCATTTTAAATTTCATTTTCTGCAAGGTCCATGTGAGAAGGAAAGAAAGAATGTGCTTCAGTAAATATTCCCCAGTAACTTGTTCACCAGCTTGTTTCCATTGTCTAATGCTGGGTCCAGCCCAGCCCTGGTATTCTCTTGGCTGTTATCTAGTCCAAGTTTTACTCCAATTCGATACAAATTCCTTTTAGCTAAGCTGTCAGAGCATTTCCTGAGCAAACACAAATCAAATATCTTATCTGAGCTAAGTCTGTGCTCTTGACTACCACACAAACTTGAGACATGAGAGGATGTTTGCTGTTACTGAAGGCACCTGACAACCCCTATTAGTGTCACCTAATGAAATGTATTTGTGGTTCATGTCAGGGTTTTTTTTTTTTTCTTCCAAAAACAAACTCTTATTATTTTCTGCTGAGCCATCAGCTTGCCTTCTTTAAACAGAAGCTCATCTGCCTTTATGATTTTGATTTGCAAGATGCCCATAAAACTTGAAGCAAATATTTGCTCTGCATTACACAAAACAGGAATTTAATTACTTGTTTTATATCTTCTTGATATCTTTCTTTAACATCTCCAAAAATAAAACATGATGGCAGCAATGGAACATACCTTCCCAAATGTCTGCATTCATTACTGGTAGCAATAATCAAACAATAAGGCCCTGATTCAGCAGAGTTCTCGAGTGCCTGCCCTAATTTTAAGCACAAATAATCATATTAAGTCAGTTAATCATTTTTCATATCTATGTTTTAGAGCCTTTCATTGCTGCCAGTGCTGCTGATCAATCCAGGCTGTTGCCAGCTACAAACAGCGTGGCTTTCTTGGGGAGCGTGTCTCGGAGTTTTGTTAAGTCAGGAGTTACTAAATTATGCAATGTTTAACCAATTCTTCTTCGTGAAGCAAATGCTGCTCCCGTGGAAGTCTGCAGCAACATTTCCTGCTTTCAGTTATAACAGAAATAGGCTCCAGTGGAACAGATTATGAGAATTTTATTCATTTCACTAGGGATGTTGACTACTTAGACACACAAGAGGGTAGAATACTTTTTCTTTCATCAATAAGCTAAACACTTCTCTGGAAAAATAAATGGTTGTTATGCTGTAAAATGTTACCACTGGGCATCATGTCCCACTGGTGCAAATCCATAGCCCCTTCACATCAGTGTGGAATTGCAGGCTGCTGAAGCAGAAGAGATGCTGAACGGCAGCGGGGTGGGGAGAGACGGGGAACGATGTCTCTGCTTTTGCCACTTTTAGAATGCAATGGAGCGATAATGTCAGAACAAGCTGTACTTTTTAGGAGCAATCATTCATTCACTACTGTCAGGATTGCTCTAACCTATAGCAAATGCATCTATTCAGTGTTCTCGTGCGACCCAAGTGTGGGGAAGGGAACTTCAAACCAAACTGTCAGGTTTGTGCTTCGCGAGTTTGACAGCAAACCCACTCACCAAGTCTGATGGTAGTGTAAATATATACTGGGAAATAGAGCCGTCACTGACAGACTCACCAAACCCAGACTCTCCTTTTGGAGCAGACCTTCTCCAAGATAAAGGGTGTATAATGCAGCCAAGGGAGCCAGTTTGCACAAGGATAATTTTAAAATGTAAGGTGTAGCCGTCAGTGAGCCCATGTGTCTGTTGTGAGCTTGCTGAGTTTGGTTTGCATGGTTTGATGAAAAGAATGACCCAGATGCAGGTGATTTTTTTCCACACACATGAAAAATATCTGTATGTCCTTCCCCTCTTAGTTTCAAGAAGGCTTTTATCATAGTGCCCATGAGTGGCATTGCTGTGAGTAGCAGAGGGGGAACAGAATCAGTGTTGCTGTAGGATCACCACTGGTTTGTAGTTGGGGGCTGCAGCAGCAGATTTGGGTGGAAGCAGGGTGGGCTGGAGGATGCTCTGTCTTACAGTTGAAGTGGTACCAAGGAGCTCCTGGAGAATATTTTCTCTACACACAGCAGGAGCTTTTTCCTGCCTCAACAACTACCTCAGAAAGGGAAAGGGAGAAGAGTCACCAAGCAAGTCCATTGATCCCATCCACCCTTACTTGGCAGGATCCAAGTGGATCACTAACCATTTACTGTCTTTAAAACGAATCTCCTGCAGGGCCCATACAAGACTATTTCTGTGTGAGATGAAGGAAACCCGAATTAAACCCTGCCAAACATCAGGACATAGCTATAGTTCTGCTGCTGGCCAAGATGGGATTGAGTCTGCAAACACTGCCTGGAGATCAGTGCTGGGATGTGTGCTGGGCACTAAGTGTGCTTTGCTGGGTTTCCCTAGGGCACTGCCTTGCTGACATTCCCAAACAGCATCAGAGGAATGCAGTGCAGGGCCCCAAATAACTGAGAGCTGCTGGAGGAGCCGGAGCTCCTGACTGACATTCCTCCATTCATCTTAGGAGACAGTGCAGGATAGGAAGCACTTGTACATCCTTACGGTATTTTCATATGGATATCGTTGCCTCCTAGATTTGATTTTCAGCGATGAAGTGCAATTTGTATAATGTGTGGAAAGGCCTGATACCACTGTGCTCGAAGGAAAGCTGCAGCTGGAAGCATGACCGTGTTCCATTTCAGGCTAATTGAGTAAGAAAAATGCAACAAGATCAAAGCAGGGGAGGGAGAAGCGTTCCCCGATTTATGCAGGGAAGGACAGACAGCATTCCCGTGTCACCTGCCCGGTGGCTCTTTGGCAAACTCATGGCTCTGGGTGCAGTTAAGCCTGGCTTTTCCAGCAACAGAGCCTCTGCTGTCCCCCTTCCCCTCCCCGCTCCGGAGCGGTGCCGAGACACAAACCCGAATGCCCTTGTGGAGGGCAATCCCTGCCCTATTCCCGTGTGGAGCTGTGTGAGCTCCGCGGGCCTGGCCCGGCCCTGACCTCGGCCCGCCCGGCGCGGCTCAGCGCCATTGAGCCCGACAATGCCTTTGACACGGAGCCCCCCGAGCGCCGGTCACAGCCCATTTCTGTGCATAATGCCGGGTCCTCCGCTGAAACGGGCCTCTGTTCTGCTCTGCCAGCCCTGCTCGGCCTGCGTAGCAACTGTGAGGCCGAAATCCCGGCCTTGGGAGCGCCCAGCCCTGCCGGGGTGCGGCAATCCACGGCGGGAATTGCTGAGGGGATGCTCCACGTTCACGCCCCTGGGGCTGCGCGGATAGAGGTGGGCGCGCCACAACCACGGGCCTGGGCTCCTGAGGGAAGAAATAAAGTGTGATTGATTCCATTTAAAAATCCAGCGGCTAAAATAGCCGCCTTGAAAATGTCAATACCTCTTTAAATGTGGGTGGCATGTAAATCACAACCACATATGCAAAGAGCGACAAAGATTTAAAGAGTGCTGGGGCGAAATGAGTTTACAGGCTTGCGTAAGGGACTGAGCAACACCCGGGAAGGAATTATTTTAACCACCAGGATGGTAACAGTCCTTAGATCCCGACTTCAGGGTGCAATTTTTAATTTTTTTTTTTTTTTCGAAGACCATCTATTTTTACAAAAATAATTTTAAAATAAGTTTGACATTTTGCGCTAGGAGCTGTTGAGAAATTCCTTATATAACATTAACTCAGCGAAATATTAAAAGCTTTGCCGGGCTAAATTTGAGTGCGACTGTTTGTTCCACTTACTGGGGTCCCTCCTCTGTCCCCTCCCCCTGGTCCTTTTTCCATATTGAAAAATAAAATATAGGTAGGGCAAACTGTTACAAACCTAAATTCCGCAGCCATAAATACCGCAGCAAATAATCTTTTACACCCTCCCTTCCCTTCCTCCTCTCTAAAATGTATTTGAAACACAATTACTGTGTTTAATGATTCAATTTGTGAAGACTTTGTCACTAGGACAATGAAAGCGGCTCAAGTGTGATAAAGCAAACATACCAATAAACCTTGTTTTTATTGATTTGTAGGACGCTCAATTGTCTGTGAGAAACAGAGAGGGCTGACATCACCCCCTGGTCCCCCTGGAATGCAGTGATAAGTGTCAGCCTATTTTTCTTACAGGCAATTTCTCTGGCTATGTGATGTCTGGCTGCAAATTTAAAGTAAATGACATTCCACAATCTGTTAGGGATGGGGAGGGTTGGGGGGGTGGTGAAGTCTGCATTATTTGTTTTAGAATTTAAAATAATTTTGTGTCTGAAAATTTCACCAGTGTCTAGACAAGATGTATTGCTTGCCTGCTGAAAATATTAAAATTTTGTAATGTACGGCCGATGAAGCCACTTTCACAGTAAACATACAGATTCAATTTAAGATTTTTAGACTCTTTTTACAGCATATTATATTATTATTACCGCTGGGGGAGCCAGATTAAATCTAATTCAGGTAGTCAAACACGGTACCACTCTGTGCAGGCCAAGTTGTCACAGCATTTTCTTTAAAAGCCTCTTAAGCATTTCAGTGTTTTGCATTTTGTTGTATTTCAGTTCTAATGCAGCAGCACATCTGAAGGGAGCAGCGCTGGGGCAGCTGTGCATACACACACAGGGTGATCACACCAGCAATGTCAGCAGTGTCCTCCTTAATTTTACACATTTCTTTACTTTCCATTGTCTATTTGGAAAGGCTAGGCAGGGAATTTTAGGAATATGAATACCACCAGTCCACAGAAAGACCTTGGGTAAAGGAATCACTTGATCTATGGTCTCTGTATTATCAATGAGACATTTTGCAATTTTAGGGAATGTGAATTTTGTACCCACAGTAAAATTGAAATTGATCACAAAATACTAAATTTCTTTTACAAAAATTAATAAATCTTTTAAATTCCTTCCTTTACTCAAATGCAAGGTTATCTTAAATCAAAAACTCTCTGGGATGTTTTAAGGCAAAAAATATTTGCAACTACTTGTTTTCTCGTTTAATCTATTCAGCATATGCTCCCCAAAGTGTACAGCTTGTGTGGAGATAAGAGTGTGCATGTGGAGTTAGCTCCCTTCAGCTGGTGGATGGGCAAGAGGCAATAAAGAAATATTTTTGTCCTAGTGGGAGAATTGAAGATCTGCTGTGGATTTTCAGTTTCTAAGGAATGGAAAACATGTCTGACTGAATTTCAGTCATATTCTGTTACATATGTAGGTTTTTGTCTAGCAATCTCAAAGCATATATAATACTTTATAGCATATTCATCAGTGTGGATAGACAATATTATTATTTTTCTTGGGGCTTAAATAGGATCCAGATTTGGTATGTGGGTATTTACTTAACTTGAAAATATGCTATTTATTTGGACATATTTAAGTACATCAACAGAAGCTTGATGAAATGTTTTTGCTATTCAAGCTCATTAAAAAAGAAAAACTGTAAGAAAAGCTTGTTTCAAAAACAAATTATTTCCATAATTGTTCTTTTTTCATAAAAATATACTTCCTAGAGTCAGGGGAAAAGGCTTCCTGATAGCAATATTCACCACAAAGGTGCTGGAAAAGAGCAAAATAAACCAGGCCATGAACACTGAATACAAAGGCTGGGTTTGTCCTCTGTCTGTATTTGTTTGACTGTTTTGGTCACAGGTATCAGGCTCTCTATAGCCCCAAAAGGCCCCTCTCTTTCCCCAGGAAACAAAATGAGTTTGTCACGTTCCAGCCACCAGGCTGACCACAATTAAAGGCAAAACACTGTAACAAAGAGAGGCACAGCTCAGTCACCAGGGGCTGTGGAGCTGATTGTTGTGTGAGAAAGGACCAGAATTTTGGTAGCCTTTAACAAATCTCCCTCTTCAAGTCTTTAATGCTCACGTTTTTACTGTAGTGAACAAATCTTACAGCTTTCTTCAAGCTTCTTAGTAACTCCCCCCTGTTCCTTATTAAGAGTTTTGTGTTTCCAGCATTTCCAAATGCCAGTTCTCAAAAATCATGAGCCAGGCCTGGGAAAAAGAAATTATGAGTTTGGCTTAAACCAATGTACTTTGAATTCCTTTTATTTGCCTTCTCTCTTTGGAGCTGTTAAGGATACTGGCACTTCATCTTTTCAGGCTTCTTTCCACAGCTTTGAGAAGTGGAAACATAACTTTTTAAAATGAAAGATGAGATCGCTTTGCAATGCATGAATCTGGCAGCTGGGGCTTTAAAAAAGCAAACCCATGAACTATCGTGAGACTTGCAGTTCAGAGTAGGGTTTGAATTGCTTTGGATATTAATGCTGGTTCCACATTTTGAATATATCAAACCCTGACTTTCTGAAGAGATGGTGATTAGAGAATATTTTGCACATCACACTATTATCTATCAGCTGTCCCAAGACAGTCCACACTATTCCAACACTGTCTCTCTGACCTTTTCCCATTACTCAAATTTTACAAACTCCCCATCTTCCTAGCAGAAAGTTTTCCCACATACCTCACCTCTTAAGCAGTAGCCCAGTCTTTCAATCCTTCCCACCAGAGGATGGATAATTCCTTTTCCCTTTGCAGCAGCCGTTTACATATTTGGAGGAATATTGTTTTATCTGTCAGTCTTGTACTCTCTGAACTGAGCCCTCAGATCAAAGGTGTTGTATTGTAGTGCACTTTAAAACCAGTTTACATCTATTTCCCCCTGGAGTGTTTTTAGTTCCACTGCTTGCAGTGTTGCCTTAGTCAGAATTAAGCCTCAGCTATCCTGGATCCCTCATGGAAAGGCCCTGGCAGGGCTGTTCTTGCTTTACTGCCTTTTGCATTCTTCTTTTCAAACTGTATGCAGGCTTTGGTCTTGTTTTACATTTAGTGTATTTGAACAGACCAAATACCTTTGAAAAGATAACACTGACAAAATTATAGGGGCTTGCATGAGCTGGGTAAACATTGGAAGGAATACTTGTATCAGCAAAAAAAAAAGCTGATAAGCTTTGAACTTAGGAGACTCTCACATTGAGATACATCAGTGAGTAAACAAGAGGTTGGTGCTTTAAAAGAAAGTGAAAATAATTGGGGATGTGTGTGAGAATAGGCTTGAACTGAGGCACATTTCCCTACAAAGGTGAGGGTTTTTACCAAAAACATGAATTCAGGTGCTTTCTAGAATGTTTTTGTGCTGCTGGAACAGGGACTCCTGTGGGTAGAAAAGGAGGTGCAGAATCAATGTTAACCATTCCTTTTTGGAGAGTTTAAGAGCTAATCCTCATTTCTTCATACAGTTGTGGGAATAAAATACCTGACAGTGTAACTAGTGACTAATTAGAAGGTGGGACTAGCAAGGGACTTGAGCCATTTGAAGTGTGACAAGCAGGAAATGTGTTGGCAGTGCAGGGACAGCTCAGACAGCCCTGGCTGGGCTGAGGTTACCAAGGCTGTTGTCCTGACAGATGTCATTTCACTGGAAGTTGTTGGCCTCACCTTTGGAAAGATACTCCAGCTACCCTTTGGCACACAGCAAGGCCTTCAATTAGGGAGTGCTCAAAAGCTCATCCAACCTTTGCAGCTTGTGGCCTCTCCTAATTACTTTTTATTGTAAACTCATGGTCAACATTTAATGAGGAAATTAATTACCAAACGGATGATAGAGAACTCCACTTAGGGAGTGCTTTTTTTTAAAATTTTGTCCAGAGAACAAGCACTGTGGTTCTGCAATTCTTCTAACAGAGTGCTGCCATCAGAGGGAGAAAATCTGAGTAATTTAAAAATTAGACCTGACTTCAGGATCTTGGAGGACTTTGTGCAAAAGCAGAAGACCAAACTCATAGGATGCTGCTAAATCCCTTGCAGCAGTTTTTCAGCTTGTCAGTATTCCCCTTGTTCTTACACAAGCCTGGCTTGTGTGCAAGTGTGATTGCCCCTGGACTATAAAAGAAGTCCAGCCAAGGAATTCAGATGGGTATACCTGAAATTAGGGACTGTTTAACTCTCTTTAGGTGGCTGTGCATGCAGGACCTTTCTCATTCAGCATTGCTCATTGGAATGGGTGACACTCAGAGGTGCAGTGGCCCAGATGCTGCATTGTGGCAGACCCAGGCTTGACACCTTCAAAGCTGCCTGGTGTGAATTTCCCTCTTAGGATCTGAGTGTTGAGCTTATCCCTGGAGGGAAGAATAGCAGAGTTTTTCTGCAGAGCCTGGCAGGGCTGCCCTGGCTGACTCCTGGTTTACGTGCTGGTGCTGTAAATACAGAATGTCCAAACCTTCTCCTGGCTACAGATCAGCTTTGGTGCATTGCAGCAACAAGAACTTCTTCCCCATCCTGCCTTCATATTTCTCTGAAGAAGCAAAGTTTGTAGCTTATAGTCATACTTGTAAAACTGAAGCCCAGTTACAATCTGCAACCAACTTTTATAGCTTGGTATTAAGAGGAATACATTTTGTAATATAATTAGGGTATTTTAAAATTATCTTTTTTATATTTACTGTAGATCTTAAAACTGGTGATGATTAATTTATTTTTTCTAATATAACTGATTGCATAATGTTGGAACCTACAGAGGCTCTCATTTACAACTGTGTGTGTTAGGAAGAATCTGGAATCTCAGGGCTGTTCCCTCCCATTTGTTGGCTGCAAGGCAGACTGACAAAAGCAGCTTTCTTGCCAAAGTTCTACTGAGAATCTGCACCTCCCATTCCCAGTGAACCTGGAGTGGCCTTTGGCTTCCATGCTGGAACACACCCTGTGAGTCAAGTCAACGACTGGAAAAAAGCCTCTCAGGTTCCTTCTTTCCCAGCACACAAATCTCCTATCAGGTCACAGAAAGGGTGGGAAGGTGAGAGGGCAGGGTCAGCAGACCCTGGGAGCTCTGGAGAGCCCCCAGCAGGAGTGGCAGAGCGGCAATTCCAGCCTGGTGGCACTGACAGCACCCTCGGAGGCAGCATCCTTCCGCAGCCTCTCCCTGCTGCTCCCACTCCCAGCTGGGATCTGTCGGATCAGCTGCACCATGGCAGGGGCCTTGGCATGGGGCTGGGAGGGAGGGATGTGTATTTGTACCCAGCAGCTGCCACCAGAGCCAGTTGTGCCACTTTCCCTCTCCACTGTGAGTCTGAACGTGTCCAGGGACGCGCCTTCAGGGCTGTGGTTTTCCCTGAGGGAGCTGGGTTTGTTGCTTTGCCTGCTGTACTTTTATTCCCTCCTTGCTGAGTGTCTGCAGGTTCCTGAGGGGCTGCTTTCTTTCTGGCTGGATTTTCTGGGTAGAGAGGACCTTAAAAGATACCTACAAACTGCAACTGTTCGGCTCCTAGTGTTTAAATCTATAGCAGACTGTCAAGTGAAGGCCATACTTAATAATTTTAGATCTTGTCTGAATTTCACTGATGTGCTTTTCAGGTTTCCACTACATCTGCCTGACGTCCTTTGACCTTTCTAGAAAATCAGAAATAGAACTGCACAGGCAGTCCCTACTCAGCAAACAGTGTGTTTATAAAGCTGCAGTGTAGATGGATGTGTCTTAGTTAAAACATCAGTCTTCCTATAGGACTAATTGGCCTGATGCCAGTCCTTGAAGGATGAAGCTGTTCCAACATGTAATCAAGTAGCTCCTGTGGGCCCCCAACTGCTGCCTTAATACAGCCCTACCTGCCACCGAGCTGAGATGGTTTTCATTCCCAGCCAAGCAGAACAATCCCCCTTTGGAGAAGAGCAGCTTTGGAGTATAAATGTGTTTGAGCTTTCTCCAGCCTTGGGGGAAGGGAATCCGCACACTCTAAACAAATGTAGATTCTTATATCAATTGTTTGTGCCTTAATTATTGCAAAGGATAATTAAGGAATCCCACAGGGGCTTGGGCTGTAAAGCATTGAAGGACTTCATCGTTCACTCTGTGCTGGCAGGCTCAGGATTTGTGATGACAAGGCACTCTGATCTCTTAGAGGATGTAACCTAGGCTTTATGAAGCCCATGATAACTGGGTGTCACACACCAGGCACTTCTGGAGTCTGTGCACGTCCATATTTCATTGCAGACAAAATTAAAAGACACTGGTGCATAATCCAAGTTAGTTGACCCCAACCTCTGCTGGCTCTGGGCAACAGTGCTGTGCAGGAAATGCACTGGGATCATCACCTGCCCCCTGCTCCTTGGCTTTAGGGCAACCTTCTGCTGTGATTAATTATCTCATAAGGTGACAAGCACTGTGGGAAGGGGTAGCTGGCAATATTTTTCAGAGTTTCTGTGGCTGCCCTGTTCAAAAAGCAGGTTGTTAACTTTCAACTACCCACCTCTTGCTCCTGGGACCAAAGAGTTTTACCCACATGCACAAACAGTGTAAGAACAGGGACTGAAGGAGTTGCCCAGTCCAACTGTGCCCTGTGGCAAGATCAGCTTTACTTACATCACTCTTGATAGATGTTTGCCCAACCTTACTTAAGTATTTCCATTGTCTTCTGCAAATTTTTCTATTCCACACTCCGAGACATTAAGAGAAATAATGAAACTGGACCTAGAACATCTCTTCAGGATATCCACTCAAAACACACTTCCAATTTGACAATGATTTCCTATTAAACATTCTGTTGCATTGTTTTTCAGCCTCTTGCATCCACTGCTGAGTTACTTGAAGCTCAAATTTCTGAGCTTGCCTATAAGAATGTCTCATGAGTCAGAGTCAAAAGACTTGCTTAAAACAAGCCATGACAACTGTTGTTTCTCCTCTATCCTTGAGCCTGTAATCCTGTCATGGAAAGAATAGAGCTTGGTTTGACATCATCTGTTCCCAGTAGCTGTATGTTTGTGCTTGCTGATTTTCTTGTTATCTTCTGTGGGTTTACAAGTGGTTTCATTCTTTTGTTTGGTACCTGTGCAGAAGCTGAAATTTATCTGCCAGACAGTAATTTCCCAGTTCTTCATCTCCTGCTTTCCGGTGGGTGCTGTGCTGGTCTTCTGCCAGAACTCTGGCCCTTCCCTGTCCTTTAGGAATCTTCAGAAACAACTGCTAACAACTCCTGAGATTGTTTCCAAAGTACCTAAGGGTAAATGGTATCAAAGCCAGCTGAGTGGAAAAGCCTGTAAAAAATATTAAAAATACAATAAGACTCTTCTGAATCAAAACTTGTCCTCCTTTGTCACATGTGGCAACTGTGACAGTGTTGGCTCCTGGGCTGTCTGCCCAACTCCAAAACAGGTTGGGGTGGGTGTCACTGTGCTGGCTGTCCCTCTGTGTGCCTCTAACACAGTTTTATTATTATTTCCTACAAACACCAGGATGCCCTTATTTTAGAGATTATGAATACGTAAAGAGACAGTAGTTACTCTGAAGAGTGTGGATCTATAAAGAGAAGAGAGGAAAAAGAATACAACATGCATGCAGGAGTGAGAAACTGCATGGACAGGGAGAAATGGACAAGCTGGATATAGCCCTTAGTTTATGTGATTTTATCTTAATTTTTTAAAAAGATCAGTTCTTACTACCTGCAGTTGCTCAAATGAGTTGAATACCTACTGTTATATTTGACAGGGAAAAAGAAGTGTATTTTGTCAGCTAAGACAAAGCTCCTACACACACAAGTCTGTGACAAAGATGCCCAACGTGTTTGTTAAGATGTATTTCCAAATCCCACCTGGCTATCAGTCACCCAGCATGCCTTGTATAAATTTGTGATTTCACTAAGAGGCACAAAATCTGATCAGAATGGAACAGTTTGTTCACCGAGTTTTTCTACCTTTTTGGAGGGGGGTGGGGGGCGGTGTATAATTAACCTGTTCTAGCTTGGGAATATCTATCTTTACCAACATAGCTGCTTCCATAAGCAAATTTATAGGACAAACTCACTCAAATCTTCCTAAACCCTTTGGTTATTCTCTCATTAACTCCTCTGGGTGCTGGGATGAGCCCCCAAAGGCTCAGGCAGCAATTTGAGGTGAGGTAAAAGCTCTGCTCTCTGAGCTCGCACGCATTTGCCCATTCCTCTGAGTGCAGCTGCAGTGGTGTTTAATGCTGCATGTCAGAATGTACTTCCAAACTGCCTTGGAGTTTAGTAAAAATCCATTAAGCACTAAGTTTTCCTCTTTCTTGAGAGTGAAATCAGTTTAGCCTAGATACGTACTGAAAGGTGAATAGTCCCTTAATGTGTGCATGGGCACCCAGGCTCAGTGGGTGAGAAGCAGCTCCAACTTTCTGTTGCTGTGGCTTGTAAGGCTGTGCAGAACTGGGAGGGAAAATATGTGCTCTGAACTTGGGCCAAAGCTGACTTAAAGACTTTAAAACTCTCAGTTGCTCTGAAATAAAACAATTGGGACATTAGTCATATGGAGACAGGACTGCTCGTTCCAGTGTGTCACAAGATGGACTGAGCCAAGTGGTGCACATGACACAAACACCTCCACAGTTTCTGCCTCAGGCTTTTAGAAGATTAGGGCGTTGAACAACAAAAGAAAGGTAAACAGGGATGAGATCTGGGGGGAAAAATATTCTTTCTTAGTATAGGAGAAAGGAAGATGCCCAATGGGTTCTCAAAGCCATTCCCTGTGTTTCCCCCAGAAGGTCCCTCTTCTGGAACCTTCCTCAGGCAGTTGGGTTCATGACAGCAAGAGCATGGCCAAAAGAATCCATGTGGTGGGACTGAGCAGTGGATTTGCAGAGCTGTGGGCAAGGACAAAACCTCACCTGGGTTTCTGAGTGTGAAGGACAGCCAGACAACAAAAGCATGGAAACAGCTGGAGTTGGGAGATTTTGGAGAGCTGTCCACCTTCCCTCTAAGGTCCCTATGCAGCCATGTGTTTCAGATGTCCTTGGGCCAGGCTGACCCTTGTGACTCCAGCTTGTGTCTGAACCATGAAGAGCTTTTTGGGTTGAGCCTCCAAAGAGCTCCTCAAAGCCGTGAGTGCCATGAGCCCAGGGCTGAAGGCACTGACTGGGCAGTGACCTTTGCTATTCTGGCTGTGTGAGTGTGGCACAAATGTGGAATCACACACATAAAAGGGACTGAATCAAAATTTAATCAACACTTTTATTCTGTTCTCCAACTTGTGCTCATTGTTTTATATCTGAGCATGCTGAGGCTTGGAGTGATTGAGGGGTCTTGCTGTCATCGCGACTCAGCCTCTCTTCATGCTGAGCACTTTGTGTTTCTCTGCCTGGAAAATTTCAAATAAAATGTCAGTCTGTGCATCTCATTAATCTGCTAACTACTAAGTTAAAGGTCTAAGTGTGTTTAAAAATGTAACATAGGTTTTAAGTTCAAGGATACAGTTAAGGTTAGAATCCTTTCCTCTGCTCCATCCATCCATCCTGTCTGCCAGTCATCTCACTCCGGTGCAGTTGGAATCCAAATGAGCCTGATGCAGAAGGGCCAGGATGGTACACTGGGTTAGCTTCAAAGAAGAAAGGAAGGTAGTTGAAGCAAAATCAATACTTTTGAAAGATAAAAGAGTTACAAAGCCTTTTTCCTTGAATACATCTGTCCATGTGTCACAAGAAACCACCACCACCTTTGATGTTCACTTGGCAGCATTTGCAGCTGAGTCTTCAGCCTGTGTCAGTCTAAGAGACACTGAACTCCATCTCCTCCTCAAGGAGAGGGTCACTGGGTCAAACCAGGGTGGCTTTGAAAAGCCATCCCAGGCTGTGCTGTGAATGGGCACTGGGTCTCTTGGGAAGCTGTTTTAGCTTGCACAGACGCCTTCTCCACACAACGTGTGTCATTTCAGTTCCTCAAGCACTAAAAGACCCATGTATTTTCTTTTTGATAATGTTGTGTTTATAGATCCATGTGTGTGTGTTTGTGTTCGTTCCATGTTATTATTTACAGCTAACTCTATCCCCTGCTATTTGCTTCTCCCTCTTTTGTTGCATTGGATGCCATATTTCCATGCCATATGCCACTTAAGCTGCACCTTTATGTGTACAAAATGTGTACCTAATTTGCATGCACAGTTACTACCATTGTAGACACAGGCACGGAGTGAGTAGGCATATTTGCATGCAATTATCTGATTTGCTTGTCCAATTGTGATGATTTGCATATGCAGATTGTGTGCACAGTTGTACATTTACATTTTTTAAAAACTGGCCTCAATGCTTTATTAAAATAGCTTTAAGCTTCCTCTTATAAAATATTGAAGATCCTAGAACCCCTCTGGCTTTGCAGTGTTATATCCCCTCAGTAAATGATCTCCACATTTTTATATTCTCTCTTGTCCAGTACTCAAGAGAGATTTAGTCTGCAGATTTATACATCCATTATTTCAAGGTATATTTGATCTTCTCCATATGCCTCTGTTAATCCACCTTAGCTGTAAGTAAAGAAAAAAAATACCCTTGCTTAACTTTCAGAGGATATTCCACCTCTCTGAGTCCGTGTTCTCCATTTAAAACCAGATTTTTTTCAGTGTATTAAATCTGATGGAACTGAAAAGATTTTCTTCCTAATAGAGAATTCATCAGTTACTATGGGTAAATCCAAGACTGTAAAGAGTGCTCTGGCACCACTTTAGCATGAAGGGACCAAATGTGTCTTTGAAAGCATCTAAAAGTGTTTTCTGAGAACATTTCAAGTAAGAGGAAAGTTGCCAGTTTGGTTCCTGTGCCTTAAATTCTTTCAGATGTGAAATTTCCTTTATCATGATTTTTCAATCATAATTCCGACACCATGGGGCTTAACTTCTCCCACCTGTATCAGTAAAATTCTGATAACTTCACTAAGTGCAGCATGGCTCTAGCTTGGGATAAATGGTCCCTTAGTGCTTGGTGCTGCACATACTCCCAGTGTCTGTGCACCCCAAACTGATGAAGGATTCAGCTGGGCAATCTGCAGTTCTGTCAGGCCACACTGAAGCTTCTGATGGTGCCTGGGCTTCAGACAATTCATTTTTAGACCAATTCATTTGTCTTGAATGTTCTCAGGACTTAAAAAATACATCTACAGAGTTTTACATCTCATACTTACACAGTACTAAGTCTAGGTTGTTATTAAAGCCTCATACAAAAAAATATAAATACTGCTTACAAGGGACTAAATTAGCCTTCAAGTAAGAGGACAAACCACCTCTAATTTTGTGCTCTCAGGTCATTTTGCAAATGTTCAGGAAATGGTTGAACAATGTTTCTGTCTTGCTGCAGCATTTAGTCAAAGGCTTCTTTGGCTTAGCCTGGCTCTTCCAGAATATCTTGAAGACAGAGCTCAAGTGCTAGGAACTGGAATGCTGAGCTGAGAGTGAGAAAACATAGGAGCAGCCTCTCAGGCCCCACTGTGCACATCCACTGAGCAAAGCTGTTCCAGCAGAGGTCTGGAAAAAGTTTCTTGGTTTCAATTCCTTCCTCCTCTTTGATTTGCTTTGAAAGCACATTCCTGCCCCGGCCTAAAATGCTAACACAGACACAGCCAGCATTATTCCTTGCTGCTGTCTCCCCTCTGCAGGCTTTTAACAGGCTCTTCCTTAGCAGGGAATTTGGTGTCTGCTGTGCAGCCAGCTGTTCCAAAGGGCTGGGAGCAGCAGCTGGCTCTGCCTAAGTAGCATCTTTATCCTTGTGGAGCATCAGGATGCTGTGGGTGCTGCTGCTCAGGGGCTCCTTGCAGCCCATGGGAGCAGGAGCTTTGTTTTTGCCATGTTTTTGCTGAAGGAAGAGATTCCCCTCCCTGCTCCCAGGCTCAGGTTGGGAGCAGCACCATTGCTCTGCAGCCACGTGCTCTGCTCCATTCCACCTGACAGGTTGTGCCAAGTGGGACTTAGTTTGCCTTTCGTGTGTCACATAGTTTTAAAGTTCATTAAAATAAAATTTGAGGGTTTTTTAATGCCTAAAATATAGTTTTTAAAGGCTAGTCAGAAATTACCTGGAAATATCCCTCTCTGTGCAGGAAATTGTATATAATTATAGCACATTACTGCCAGTCTGTGCCTGCCACTGTGTGTTACTCAGTCCCAGTTTATTTTGGGTTAGGAGGCAGGTTTCATTTTATTGTAACTCTGCTTCCAAAACATCCAGGACCCCTAAATCTCTGCAGGTTACAACTACAGCAGAATTTTGATCATGTTTTACTTTTAGGCCTCTTTCCCAGTGCTTTGCACTTTGAACAATCATCTTTAACCAAGTGATTGCAATTCCCATGGATTTATCCTTAGGAAATGTACCAAGAGTCCCCTGGCATCAGAATTAATCATACTGAATACAGAAAAATACATTTAAACCCAGCTCCAGCAGGGAACCTACTTTGGGATAAACTATGAATTCTAGTTTACCCAACATCCTGCTTTGCAATCCCTGCTGCACCCCTAAAAATGAAACAGGCTATAAAAGTAACAATGACTTTTATTGTCCAAGGTGAGAAAAAAGAAAAAGAAAAAAAAAAAAAAAGAGCCCAACCCAAAACCTACGTGGGAAGATTCAATCAGAATAGCATTTTATAATCAGCAAAGGAGGTTTTAGGACCATGTTATATGTAAAGAAATGTGCAAGTTCACAGAAGTGTGGAAACTTGAGATTGAACACTTCCAACTGCAGGGGGATTGCAGTCGTGATCTGAGCCTGTTCTCTAATGCAATAATAATGCACACAAACACAAAGCAGTTCTGCAATTTCAAATGAACACAAGATTTTAAAAGTGGTCTTTATTCCCTTGAAAAGATAAAGCAATTCTTTGCTCAGTATAGCAACAGCAAAAGTGTCTCAGGTATGAGATCTTAAAAAAAATACAGTGAGAAAATGGATCTTTCATCTAAGTGGAAGGAGGGAGTGAGGCTGCATTGACCTAAATAATGGAAAGGTTTGGAACTATGAGGCAAGGGATAAAAACTGATTCAGGTAAATTCCTCACATGTTCAAAGTCTGAGAGTGCAAAACCTATAATTTGAAGAATGTATTTAAAATGGAATGGGTGATTAAGAGGGGCTATTTGAAGTCTGAAAGTGCCACTTTCTGACAGCAGTAGGCCTGGAATTCACATTGCCCAGGGAAAATAAGGATTGTTATAGGACACAGGCAGAAACTGGTACAAACAGATGTATATTTGTCATGAAGTCTTGAGGGCTCGAAATTAAAATGAAGTGATTAAAAGTGACCACAAGGCAGTAAGATGTGCTTTTCAGTGGGAGAATGAGGGTTAAAAGTCTAACTTGTTGATATAGCTGTCTGTTGTGGGTCTGTGCTGTTGAATATCTTCACCAGCAACCTGGAGGATGGGGATGGCACACCGTGGGAGTGGGTCAGCCCCCAGAAAGGCTTCCCTGAGGGGCAGAGAAATCTCCAGCCCCAGGTTTGTCTGAACTCAGCTGAACAGAGCCCTGAGCTGGCCTGGAACCCGACTGGAGCAAAGAGAGCTTCCAGAGAGCCCCTCCTGGATCTGACTGTGGGATTTCATGGCTTTGTGGTTCTCTCCTTGGCTGCATGGGCTGTTTGTCTGAGCTTATCCCCATGCCCATGTGCTGTTTATCTGCCTTGTGGGAGAGGGTGACTGGGTGGTTCCTGGCTATTCTAGGTGGAATTGGTGGGGAGGATGGGCTAAATCAGGAGCCCACTACATCAGCTCTCCTAGGAACAGAGACTTCCTGCTCTGGACCAACATTTTAAAAAGCTTTGTGTTTCCCTTTCCATTGGAAAACCTTTTCTCTCCCTTCCACAGCTTGGGGGTCAAATCTCTCCTTTCTGTAACTCCACCAGGGCTAATTTGGCTGGTGTTTTTCCCTATCTCTCAGCCAAAGATGCAATTAAAAGAGGTCCTGACAAATCACTGCAAAGGGAGTTATTTCCTCTCTAAATACTCTCCCTGGGCTAAATCCTTTATGTGAGCTGCAGTCTTTTGGCAGCCCATGGGAAGCTGGTGGCAAACACATCTGATGTCTCTTCTCAGTCAGAAGACCTTATTTCAGCAGGAAATATCTGGACCTACTTCTCCTTGCTACAGCTCCCAGATATCCCCTTGTGGGTACCTCAGCAGCCATTACATGGAGCCAGTCCTGAAAGCAGACAGATTTTCCTTTTTTATAATGGGAGAGTTTGTTTCTGCTGAGAATACAGTTTTTACCAGACTGCCTGCAGGACAATACAATAAAAGATTTATCCTTAATAGCATTTCACTGAAGTTTCACCACAGGAGACAGGGTTTTTTGTTGTGCCTTTTTTATTATTATTTTCCCCTTCAGTTGCTATGAAAGTCTCTGCTCCTAGCCTTTTTTTTTTTCAGAGCATAATCCCTAGATGTCCTCTGCCACCTCTCAACTGATGTTTTCTCTTTTCTTCGATCCTTTCTCATCTCTGACACACTTCTCTCCTTTTTGTTTTTGTCTCTTCTTCTATTATGCAGTCAGTGGAAATTAGAAAAGAAACTGATTGTGAGCACAGTAACTCTGAAGCTGGACAAGGCACCAGTAGCAAAACTAATTTGAAACAGGAATTAAGCTTTTCTCAGCTGCACCTTCATGTTTGCTGTCCTCCCTAAGTCCCTGTTAGGCACATTCTGCTCATTTACAAGCTGTGACTCCAGGACTTTTCTCCTCTCTTCCCTCAGTCTCAGCTGAGCCCCAAATGCACACCCACCTTCCTGCCTGTTGGGAGGTCTCCCTGCCCCAGGATCTCTCCAGGTAAGGGGCAGACACTCTGATCTCCCAGAGCTTATCCCAGGAGAGGCAGCACCCTGCAGAGGGCAGGTAGGGATTGGGATTCTCTCTAAAGTGCCCTCTCTTCCCAGTGAGCTCAGCAAGCTGATGGAGGCACCAAGCACCAAGTGGTTTCATGAGAGAACATAGTCCTGGATCAGTGAGATCACTGACAATTGCCCAAATAAGGGTCCAGAGTCCTTCTGGAGTCACCTGGAGGTGCAGGGATGTCCAGTGTGTGCCTCCTGACTTGGCTGGAGGGAGAGCTGTGGTAATATTTGGTAATATTCCATCTCACACCAGTCAAACCTTGTCTGCCTCTTGTCTCCTGCTACTAAATAAACAGAATGGTGCCTTCCCTCTTCCTAAAGTGCTGCAGAACTCAGGGTTGCAAAGAGGTTTTTGAGCAGCGTGTCTCATAATTAATTGTTATCCTAAGCTTCCTCAGGTGCCTCACTGCTTGAAAATCTAAGAATTTATGGGCATTTGGTAACGTCTGAAAATGAAAAGTCTCTTTAATGTGCTTATGATAAGTATTTGCACTATTTTAGAAAGCTATTTTCATTCCACTCAGACACTTGTTAAATAACTTTTTAGAACTTGAACATTTACTGCTCATTTTATATGTGCAATAAATCAATCAGATTTAACAAAGGAAAGAACCTGATTTGCCCACAGCCCTGTCTGAGCACAGAGGTGCCATTTTGCAATCTAATGAAGCTTTCAGTTAAAGAAATGAAAGGTGGGGGGGAGACTTTGATGCTTAATAAAAATGATTCAGCATCCTCATAACTTTGACAAGTGGTGTGACTTACAAACCTTCCAGTGGAGCAGTGTAACAATAGAGTAGGAACTTACAAGTCTAGACTACAGAAGATACACAGCAACATTAATGTTTCCTCCCCAAACCCAAAAGAGCTTTGGTAAAGGGAAGGGCCCCAAGCAAAGCAATTAATATAACAGAATATAGTGCCATGAAAAAAAATCCATGCTGTGGGTTTGGACTTGTGGCAAGAAAAGATACCTACATGCACTCAACTTTCAGTATTCACCCTTGTTTAAATTACTAAGAAGGTACTGAGATTGCAGCCTTTTTAAGGAAGGGGCTACTGTCCTGTGTTTGTATGTGCCTGCCACAAAAATGGCATAGCCCAGCATGAAATGGGCTTTTTGCTGATAATGGCACATTCTGAACTGAATAACCCAGTGAGCATGGAGAGCCCTGGCACAGGGTGCCCAGGGAAGCTGTGGATGCCCCAACCCTGGCAGTGTCCAAGACCAGGCTGAATAGGGCTTGGAGCAACCTGGGTGAGTGGAAAGTGTCCCTGCCCATGGCAGGGAGTGGGAAAAGATGATTTTTAAGGTCCCTTCCAACCCAGGCCACTCTAGGATTCTGTGATCTTCAGGAATACTCAGCATTTCATGTGGCTCTAATATGGCCACAATCTTTTCTTACACATCACTCAAGTCTCTCCTGTTTCTAAAACCACACATTGTTTTTCCTTATATATTTTCCTTGCACTTCGTAGTTAATCAGTTCAGAGTTTAAACAGGGATTTATATATACATAAAAAGAAGGGTTCCTTAACACCTCTATAAATCACCCATCCTTCACAGTCTGGGGTTATTACCAGATGGGTATCTGTCGAGGCCTGTCTGAAGAGACTCTCTGTGACTTTGATGTATTTTTCCTATGCTGCTAACAAATGGGTCACAGCCCAGTTATGTGATTATACAACATGTTTACAGCTCCTGCCATGCTGAAGATGCACAGAATATTGCTTGGCAGGAGCCAAGACGTGCATCTTGTATGATATAAGAAGTTCTGCCTCTCTCCCATCCCTTTATATACACAAGGAACCTCACAGGGACAAAACTTCCTTGCTGTCATATTTGAGAATGGTGAGGCAGAGTCTCACAGACCCCAAGTCTCACAGTCTTTAATATGCTTTCAAGCTCAGCAACAAAAAAACATTAAAACTGTACTGCATGAAGGCTTCTGTGTTATGAAGTATCATCATCCAAACACTTTAAGTAGTATTCTATAACATAGTCTGCCATAAGTTCAATTTTTACTCAATCACTTGAAATGCACTTAGGAAAATTGCTCTTTTGCTGTTTTCACAACAGCTCTGGAAGTCAGCCTCTGGTTTAATGATAACTGCTTTAATCACAGTTTGGCTTGTTTCATTTTGACAGCATTGATGTAACAAACTATTTATTTTCTGTATGTTAAATATACTATCATTGCAGCTACCAGATTTTTTTTTTTCCTGGTGCACTAAATGCAGATGACAAGGTTTGCATCTCATTAAGGTAATTTGTGTGCGCATAATTTTCAGTAAACACAGTGCATGAAATCAGGGATCTTCTCTACCAAAAGTGTCATCTGAAACTATTTGTGCTTGGTTTAGTAACGGAAGTGATTTTTCAAGCCCTACTATATATAGCAAACCATGTGCTTTCTCCAACAGGAGAGCTAGGCTGCAAAGCAAACGCAGCATCCTCGAGCAGGAATTGCACTTAAAAATATTGTTCCACCATTAGGCTGAGCGAGCTCCTCTCGTGTGCCCTGAATCTCCGTGCCCTGCCCTGGGTTCAGATTCCTCAGCATGGGCAGGAGGGAAGGATGTTTGTTCCTTCACTGTGAGCCAGGGGACGGGGGGAATTCTGCCACTAATTTGTTCTGATCCTGCTGCCTCATTAGGGCAGTCTGTAAAAGATGGGAAATGTGTCCTATGGCAGTGAACTTTCTGCATGGAGCTGTTAGCACAGTAAATAGCTCAGGAGGAGGGAGGGAGACAGCTGGAGCACATTGTGTTTCATAAAGACTATACCGGGACCTTGAGTCTTCATTTAACCCATCACTGAGGTGACAAATATCCACTGCTTTGCTGCTGGGTGATGCTGCTGCTGCTTGCCTGTTAATTTATCTGTTTTCAGGCTGTCTAGACATTGTTTGGGTCAAAAAGTGCTGTCTCTCCCCTGCCGTGGGATTTGCCTGCTCAGCTCTTGCTGCAGGCTGCTGTGCCAAACGGGCTTTCCAGAAGAATGCTCCCTCTGTCTGGATGGCTTATTAACAGGACTCCAAATGGATGGAGAGGGTTTCAATCAGGCTAGGGCTTCCTACAGATAAAGTTTATTTTAACTTCTTCTCTCTAAAAATACACTGGCGGGGATAAATAATTCAAATACTTTGGGTTTTTTCCCCCCCTTGTGATTAAAAATCTGCCTAAAAGTGTCCTTGAAATGTTCTCTTAAGAGGTTGAGGCAGGTTTTGGATGGTCCAACCCCAGACTAAACTAAATGCCAATGTGGGGCCCACGCTGTGCCTTTGCTGGGTGGTTCTGACACGGTGCTTATCAGAACCCCTTGTTTTGCTGCCAAATAAGTATTAAAAATACTTTAAAAATCATACTTCAAGTGAAGTAAAGCTACTGCTGAATACCTCAGTGTCCATGTATTTCTTGGAAACACTTTTAGAGGTGTTGTCTTCTGGGGAACTCAACTGCAAGGGTGTTTTTTATGTGAAAAAAAGTCTTCCAGCTCTCTTACCCAAATTGTAGCCATGAGATTCTCAGTCTGATTCCGTAGGAGATAACCAGCAGTTTTGTAAAGGCAAGAATCCTGTTCACTATAAAATAGTGTTGTATTGCATTCTATATTCAACATCAGCATTGATTTCCTAAATTCAGAATATTGTCCTATCTAGGACTTGATGAAAAATCTCTTTTTTTGGGACCAAAAAAATAGGGTTTGGATTAATTGAAATATTTTGGAGAGACTGCAAGGACAATGAGAATCTTTTATTAATCTTTGAAGAAGTCTCCCAAACCAAGGCACACAACGTGAACTGTGTGGTGGGAGCTTTAGGTCCCATGTTTCCTGTTCCCATTTCATTGCATCAGTCAGCCTGACTTTATTTTCCAAGAATTATGGTTTCCTCACACCATGTGGAACTCACCACTTGTTATTGCTCCAACACAGAGCATAGGAAAGGTCACCCAGCTAGGGGATCTGTAGGGAAAGATGGGGCAGGCATCTGTGTTAGGGTCCATTCTTTTATGTGTATATGCTGATGTGAGTTCAGCAGAAATACTTCGAATTTTCTTCACTTTTTGTGCCATAAATTCAGATTTATACACAAATATTTCTGATATATGAAAAAAAAAAGAAAAAAAGAGGAAAAGAAATCTACCTCACTGGAAAAAAATCCTCCCACCTCCTCTCCTGGTTTACAGGTGAGCACATGGGCTATGCCTGCTTTCTTTATGCCTGGAGATCCCTTCTGAGCTGGCAAAATTCTGCCAGAGGTCTCTAACTCTGCCATAGGTGCCCCATTCTGCCATAGGTCCCATAGAGGGAGAGGGTTGTTGCTGCTGAAGAGGAACCCCTGAGGATTTTCAGCTGATTTTTGGAGGACAGGTCTCCATTTTCTCCCATCTGTGAACTCCCCCCCAGCTCTTTGCTGCAGGGCACTGTGAGCAATTCTTTGCTGGCCATTCCCTCACTGGACAAGAGCTCATGACCCTGGACCAGGCTCCCAGTCGAGGTGGAGCTCAGACAGACTGGACTGACCTCAGCAAGGTCCTGCTGGAGCCCTGGCTCTTGGCCACTTGGAGAGCACCCAGCCCCAGGCCCTCGGCTGACCAGAGCCCAGGAAAGTGTGCCCAGCCTCCAGAATTAACTCCTAGAACCCAGCTCTGAGAAATTGTTGCTCCAGGCTTTTATCCTCTACTTGCTGGCAGTGATTAGTGCCTTTTGCTGGGAAGGTACTGGAGGGAGCAATGGGAGCAGCATCCCTTTGGAGGAACAGAAATTCCCAACAGAATCCACCCTGGCTGGCTTTAAGTCACTCTCACTGTGAGATTCTCAGGCTTCACATCTCTTCTCACAAAGCAAGGACTACAGAGAATCTTTGTTCTAAATTTTCTCCTCCGTCCCCATTGGAATTTACAACAAAATGGCATGGAAATACAAGTTTTGTTGAAGTTTACTACTCTAAAGCTGAAATTTTAGACTAAGTTAGACCAGAAAGAGTTTCTTTTTTTCCCGTGAGTAATTCTATATTTTTTCACAGAATTTGCATCAGTTTTCTGTAATTGCTGCAATCATTGTGGTAATTTTAATGGGAGCACTTTTCAAAATACAGACTAAATAGAGAGGTACTTTCTCTGATTTACCTGTAGATCTATAACTAAAGGATTTTCCCACTGTCCTGTTTACTCCAAATGAGTGGGCTCAAGAAAGAAAGCTGCCTATATCTTCCAGATGATGGTATAAGGCTGTTATTGCCAGCTTCTCATGCAACTTCTGAGCTGTGGGCTCTGTAACTGAGTGGTGTTTCCCACTGAGGCAGGGAATGAAGTGGGGTTTAAGGAGAGGAAATTGTGGGGGTGGGAAGGATGCTCAGAAAAATTAAGGGTCCCAGTACCTTTTCAACCCACCTACATCTCTGACCTTCTGCCATATCATTTACCTGTCTCTTGCTTGAGGCATCTTGCAGAATCCTATTCCTGACTGCATTAAAAACCTCATCCTTCTCTTCCCTTTCACTCCCCAGGCCAAGATGTGCCTCTGGCATTGTCTGAGCCTGCAGAGGACTCCCAGCTCAGCATTACCGGGGGAGCCACCTGGGCAGGCGCTGCTGGCTTGCTTTCATGTCAGAGATCTCTTGCTGTGCTCAGGGCTGATCTACTGCAGTCATGATTTTAATGACCTTCCTCTCTCTAAATCAGATGCTAAGGGCAAAGAGTGTATTTCACTTCTCCCATTTGTAATTAGCCAGCAGCAAACCACAGTCAGGCAGTGTTTTCCTGCTGCCTTGGCAGAGACCGGGAGGTTCAGTCCTGTTCGCTTTTGGGGGCATCCAACTGAACGCTGGCCCCCTGAGCTCAGCCCCAGTTCTGCCAGGGATCTGTGGTGGGTTTGGGACAGTCTCCCTCTGCATGGGGAAGGCAGCCAGAAGTCAGGCAGCAGAGGAGGAGATGGAAGAAGCGGGTTCAGTCCCTTGGCCTGCCAGGGACTTCCCGCCTGACTGTCATCCAGACGCTTTATCCTCTTGTGTTTCAGTTCTCTGTCTCTAAGCCAGGGCAAACAGTGATTTCATACTTCTCTGTGGTGCCACGAGGAACTTTCATATCCCCTAAATTCCGTGGGAGAGATGAATTGGGTTGGTTTATACAGACCCAGCAGCTGTAAGAGCAGATCCTGCCTTCAGTGCCTGCGGGATCTGAGACCAGCAGCGTGTTGGTGATGGTGGTGGGCTCTGGAGATGGGATGTGTTTGGGGCTTGTTGTTCCTGTTGGGTCACACATTACAGAGCACAAGGTTGTGCTTCTCTAGCATAACAGCAAGTGATTCCTTTTTCTCTGCTGTGATTCTTTGGGCACTCCAGGAGCTTGGGCAGACATTCCTTGGTTCAGCCCCACAAGGTGGGTATCACAGTGTTGATAGTGGGCAGCATTGAACGTGGACTCATCACTTCTTGCTTCAGGTGCATTTAAACATGCACAGGATATTCCCAGTCATTCTGTGGGGCAGTTTGCGGTTTGATAGGTACATTACATTCCTTTTAAAAAAATAAGATATCTATTGATGGCACCCAAGAAGTTATTTTCCCCCTTATCTCAAGGCTCAGAGGCAGTTGATTTGAGAGCTGCTGATCTCAGCTCAGCTGGTGATTTTGTTTGATTCATCCTGTGCTGTTTTGTCTGCTCAGGTTCCTGACAGCTTGCTGTCTAGCACACAGACAGCTTCCTCACTGTACCAAACTGCCCTCATGGAGGAAGCACCTTTCATCTCTGCTGGGCTCATTTGGAGCTGGTAGTCCTCATGTGAAGAGAGCTGCCCTGCCAGCCCTCCTGCTCCTCAGCATCTCACACCAGTGATAGTGCCATGCTCCCCTTTACACTTGAGAGGACAGAGAGAATCAACCATTCTTTCAGAACATGGTAAAATTTTGGGAAAGTGGAAATACACAGAATTGTTTGATTCTCTAGCCACCATTTGAAGCTGATAGAACAAATAAAGCCTATGGAGGCATGCAAAAATTTCGAGGTGCTGGTAAAACACTGAACCCATTGAAAGTTTGTCCTTTTCCCTTCTAGTAGTCTACTGGTCTTTCACAGATTGCAGCAGGCCTCCCTTTTGCAAGTTTTGGTTCCTTTTTCACTTTTTGAGATGAAGCATCCTCATTATGCCCAGACTCAAACTGAAAGACAAATGAAGGAGATTTTGCCATCAGGGTATTTTCCTAGATGTACTTTTACTGCAGTCCCTGTCTGTAGCCTCACACAAACACTCATTTGGATTGTAACCCTCTGATGGCCAAACACCAAACTGGAGCTCAACCTTGCTGTTGCTCTTTGCTGCTGGTATTTTTGTTCCTTTGTTTATTCCATCTGAAGTCAGTTTATAGTTCAGCCCACTTCTGTTCGTGCTGGAGTTTTTGCTCCATAAACTGTATGCCTCCCTGGCTGAAAAGTCAACACTTACTGCACTTTCATTTCCTCCTCTGAGGGTGAATCATAACCAAGCAAGGGCTGCAGGAGCAAAAACAAAAGGAGAGAGAAATAAGGCTGTGGATCAGCTTCTCCGGGCAGTGTGAGTTCATTCCTCAGGGTGACCTTTACTAATGCAGCCCATGAGCTGAACCTGAAATAGTTTCCTTCTCAATGGCTGAAATAAAGTGACCCTTGAAGGTTTTCTGGGTGATTCCAGGCAGATGAACTCGAGGTTTCCAAGCGGAGGAGCCTCCCAGCACTGCCCTGGCTGCTGCCTGAATGTACCCTTTGCCCTCACCTACAGCAGCAGATGAGCTTCAGGAATTTGGAGACCTTTCCAAGCCTCACTTCATGGCTTCAGAGGCCCTTCCAAGCCTCTCTCCATGTCCTCCAAGCATTTAGAGAGAAACAAGCATGCAGCAGGACCTGAGCCCCTGGCTGGGGCTGTGATGTTTGTGGGTTTCTGAATCTCCTCATTCAGAATCAGATTCTGCACTGAATTGATGTATATGGCCTTAGCAGCAGCTTTCCTAAGAAGGATCTTACGAGGGCAAAACTGCCAAAGCAGGGAGGTTGTGTGACTTTATAATTTCCTCTTAACATCATTTGTAGCTGTTTACTGGTTATTTTGATAAAGTAGTTCCCTGTGCCACCAGAATAGGGCTGGATTATATGGAACGTGATGAGCAAAAGACAGAATGAATGTTCAATCAACATACATACATGTGTGAATGGGTTTAAAGATTAATATTTGAGTAGAAAATATGACTATTAGAAAAATTATTTCATTTTCATTGATATTTTCTTGAGAAAAATTAGTATTTTCTAATCAGCATCAGAGTTACAAATGACATTTATGAAAAATGCCACTAAATGCTCCATCCAAGGGCAGCAGGCATCACTCATGTGTTTTCACTCACAGTGTAACTGCACTGCAACCCAATTTGAGGTGAATGTCAGCCCAGAAATAATTTATACCGAGGGACTTTCAGTCTCACACTTTGGATTTTCAGGAGATGCCACCTTACTTGAACTTGCAGTTTCTCTGAGTTTTAGTCATGCCACACGTAGTCACTAAACAGAGGCATCAGAATTTTGGCAGATGTTTGGGAAAAGATGTTCTGCAGCTTTGCTCATATTTGAACCATTTTTTGTCCTCTGTGGCTTGGTCCAATGCCCATCAGTGTTCATGGAAAACTCCAGTTGAGCAGGATGAGTTTTGCAGATCCGGTTCTGTAATGTGACGAGTTTCTTCCGTTCATGCCAGAAAGAATGGAAAGTGCTAAAGAAACTGCAGGAGGTGGGTGACCCTGCCCTGTGCCAGGCCCCCAGGTTCTGCCTTTGGAGAGACAAGATAGAAGAGAAAAGTCTCCTCCCTGCAGTGGCTGAGCTCTGACCTGAACCAGCTCTTAGGCTCATGTAGACTTTTGTAAAACTGACATTTAACTCTATGAATCACACATGGAATTTGCATCTTATGTCACACATGCACACTGAATAGTGGAAAGAATATGACTCAGTTATACTCTTTTTATGAATTGAATGCTAAGACAAGATGTTTTGCATTGTTTTGTTAAGAAGCCTCTGTTCTGCTCCCTTACATCTCCTCCAACACCCACCCAGTCAGAGGCACATGCACATCCTACCCTTCCCCTACCACACGCTCCCACCACTCCTTTCTGTGACCCTTCTACTGGAAGTTGTTTACTGCTGCCTGTTCCCTTCAGTGACAAGTCACTGCTGTTATTACTGTATAGTTATTATTATTTTTGTGCCAGCCACTCATCTGGACAGGAAAGCTGTAAGAACCTTAATTACTTTGTGGCCAGACATGGAGCTATATTTCTAAAAGTAGCTTTTCTTTTTTGGATCAAGTTCATTTCCTACAGTGTCTGGTTTTATGAGTTTGTGAAAAGCTTTCAGGTCCTCAGGAACCCCCATATTTCTTCTCAAACACACACACAAATATATATAAAGAGTATAAAATAATCTGGAACAATTAAATTGCTTTCACCTCCTGTCAGTCACCTACTCGGAGTCATTTGCAGTTTTACACACATACTCTGCTTTTACTTCTGGGCAAAATAACTCTCTAAAATTATCTGTGATTATTGTGTGCTGTAGTTCAGGACCCTTCCAGCTGAAATGTTCCATAGAAAATATCACTGTTATTCTTGAAATGTAATTTCTGGCGCTTACCACCAACTATGTTAATTTTTGTATTTTTTAAGAGAAGTGCAGCAGAACTGGCAGAGATAGTGAGTAATTCCCTTGAAGCTATGTCCCCACTGATTTGATTTTTCCTTGACAGCTTATCCATCATGCTGTATGCTTATTTAGACAAATAAATAAGAGAGCTGTTATCTGCCAGCCTGGCCTGAGGGCTTTTAGCAACACCAGAAAGTCTGCCGGCTTTCCTTTCAACATTCAACAAGACGATTAGGGAATCACATCATGGTAAACGTGGATGCTACATGCTTCTGTGGAAAAAGAAAAGCTGGCCTCAAAATTAGGAATCCATGAGATGTCCAGTGATGGTTTGCTCAGTAACATAAAGCAAAGATCCTCTGAGCAGGGATCAGGGACGTGGCTGGAGAAAAACTTGTGTCTAATTCCACCTGGTAAACAGAGCATTTCTGGGATTTATTGCAAGTGCTGGGAGATAAACATTCTGATAAACATTCTGATAAAACATCCCGCTCTAAAGAAAACAGATTTGGGTCAACTGAAACGTTTTGTGAATTCTTGTTCAGCTTAACAAGTTGTTTCATTCTCAAAATTTAAGCAAGTCAAAATGTTCCCTTTCAACATTTAAACATGAAACAGTACACCTTTCAGAAATGTACCTGCATTTACTTTTTAAATGCTTACAAGTAAAATGACACTTTTTACTGGAAACTAAGTGACAGATTCTACTCAGCCTAAATGATTCTCTTCAGTTCATTAAAACGGAGAGGAGGGGATTCAATTTTGAATCTACCCTAAAATGTTTTCTTCCACATTTTTTCAGTACAGTGTTGCAAATTACTCCTTCTCCTTCATGAGAAATCCTTCAATGCATCCACAGAAACAGCCATTCCTCCACCTGCTCTCCAAGGGAAATGCTTTCCCTCTTCCAGTGAGAATAAACCAGCTCTTCCCCACTGCCAGCTGCTGGAATTGTGAGGGCAGGCTGAGGGCTGGCATGGACCAGCTCCTCTTTGTGCTGTTCAGTTCCCTGAGTGACTCCCTGAGCATGGACAGGCTCAGAGTTTATCACTGTCAAATAAACCAGGGGAGAAGTTACAAGCAAAAGTTTGCACTGTCCTTAAACTGGGGTTGGATTTTTAGAAACAGAGACAAACTCTCTGTTTGCAAAGTAAAATTTCAGAAAGGTCAACATGAAATTATAATCAGTATGAAAGTTTCATAAAGGTTTGGGTCTAGCTCTTTTGGTCTGCATTGGGGCACAGATATGCTGTTCCAATTTTCTGCACACTCTGCAATACTCCCCAATGTATCCTGAAGGTTTCCACAGTGTGGGACAAAGGGATATCTGTCAATCAGGCAGGAAATCAAGGTCTGAGGCACAGCCCTAATATCCCTATGAAACTGTGCAACCATAAAAAATTCTGAGTTGGAATAAAGGATGGAGCTAATCTGTGTCCATATGGGTGTCTGGAGGAGACCTAAGCTCATCTTGCCATCAGCGTCAGAAGGCTTTGATAAATAGAAACTTTCCAAGCATGACTTAATTTCTCCCTAAGATGGGTTGGAAAGCTGGAAAAACCTGCCTTATAAAACATGGTCTCATCAAAGTGAAGATCTCCCCAAGTTCAAAGACCTGAAGGAGTAACAATTTGTATCTCCCCTTAGCTTTTTTAATACATTCATTTCATTAGGGAAAGTTTAAAGTGACAGCTTTTAAAAATCACTTTTCATTCTTCTCCTGTTCTCTCTTTCGACACCACAGTCACACCCCAATTAAGTAACTGTGCTGCTTACAATAAAGACTAATGATCCTCCACTGGCCCCCACCTCCATTAGCAGCTTCAGAATCCCACCAGAATCCCAATTAACACATTGATCTGCTTAAAAGAAAAATAGTGATCTTTGGCTGTCCATTGCACCAGCTGTGTGTTCCATCACCCAGTCTCCAGCAAGCCCATTGATTTCCTTAGAGTAAACCCAGCAAATGTCCATTAATTCCCCTCCCCTAACTTCAGGGTCCCACTCGGATTCTTCTTTTTGCCAGAGTTTGCTGGGATGTTTTATCCAGGAAAGCTTTAGGACTAATATGCTGTGTTCCTTTCCTGCTGGCCCACTGGTTCATCAAACTGATTTCAACTGACTGCTGGTGTGAGACTGAAGGGAAATGCTCAGTGAGGATGTTGAGCTGCACGCTGCCAGTTCGACTTGGTGAGGCATCCAGAGAAACCGGGGAAAGAAAAGGGTCAGGAAAGCCTGGATGTTAAGGTTGTGTCCTCTACAATCACTCTCTGATAATTAGACTGGGTAATGAGGGAGCCCTCATTATCAGGAGCTATACAAGGAGGCTGCCAATGTTATTCTTGAGGCTGCTGGAGGTCAGGAGGGAGCACGGGCACAACGCTGACCTGCCCCGAGGCCCAGCGGACGCGCGGCAGTTCCTGCGTGCCCGAGGGGGACTCTGCGTAGGGACTCCTCCTGAGACAAAACAGCACAAGTTTGATGTCCAAGACATTTCCTGTTTCAGAGCACTCCTCATGCTGTGCAATACACTGTGGATAGAGGTTATAAATAATTAGGAATGAGTGACCCAATTCGGATAATAGAGCTAACCTGCCTGTAAGCTCTTCCCAGCGCTTGCCGTCTGCCTGGGCTGGTGTTGGAGACTTCAGGACATGCATGAACCAATTCATGCAGGTGTCTCTTGAGTAAGTGACACCATGCATCTTTTGAGATTTCACCACCACAGATGGAAAATACCAACATCCGCTGGCCACCTACGTACCTGTTTATCACAGGCAGGCTGCAGTGGCAGGATCCTGCTCTCCAATTGCTAACACCAATACCCACAAGACTCCTGTAGTAAAACGTGCTATAAAAACCACTGTGAAATAATAACCAAGTGATAAAATTACAAGTAGGAACACATAAAAAAAATCATATGCACTGCAGGAACAATGATAAAAGCCCGCCTCTCAACCTGTCTAATCTCACACGCAAACCACACCCTTGGGTATTGCCAACCAGCTGAAAGCAGAGTAGGAGCAAAGTGAAAACACATGAACGTGTGATGTGTAGCCCCATTCCAAAACCATATTACAGCATTTCTGTTTTACTCTCTTATATGAGAGTCCTTGGGAAGGTTTCCTGCCTGGATTCCTTGGGAAGGTCTCCTGCCTGGCTGGATGTGAGAAGCAGAAGTCAGTGGGATGCACAGAGACATCTCCAGGTGTTCTGCCAAGCAGGCTCAGCGTGTTCTGGAGTTATTGCCAATGGCTGCATTGTGCCAGGTTGCTTGTGCAACACACTAGGCTGCTTCTGTCAGGAAGGGTTAGGCTGTACTTTCTGCACATCCTTCAGGAGACATCTGGGAAGGGGAGAGTACAAAAAGTTTAGGAAGGGCTGACTAAACAGGTGCAACAAAGAAATTATTGATAGTCACAAAGACATCCTATGATTTTTCATTGTAAAATGCGTTTTCCTCTTGCTTTTCTTGCTGCCTGCCCCATCAGATATTAAGGTCTGTCTTAGTTTTCAATCTAACTAATCTAATCAAGAGTTGAGTCAGGCTTAGCATCTTGCTTTACATCTCCTGTGTCAGTGTAGCAAGTTAAGGCACAAACCACCCAGCTGTGATGTCTTATTCTTAATGAAGTCAACAAAATGTTTGCTTACACAGAAGCAAGATTTGACTGGCCTTATACCCCACTCTCCCTGAAGACAAATTTCTTTCCCTA
Source organism: Aegithalos caudatus (assembly GCA_013389925.1). Classification (NCBI taxonomy): domain Eukaryota; kingdom Metazoa; phylum Chordata; class Aves; order Passeriformes; family Aegithalidae; genus Aegithalos; species Aegithalos caudatus. The sequence continues at coordinate 172,826 of WEIU01007592.1, forward strand.
CAAGCTGATTTGAATAATGTTCACCATCAGTTTTTATGCAGAGAGCACATTGGGGCAGGCCAAATCCAATGTGGTTGTTGAGTTCAAAACCAATACTTGCATCAAGGTTATTTTGGTGTTGTGGTGGGGTTTTTTTCCCTTTCCAAGCATTTGCTGGATTTCAGATGCAAACATACACATAAAACCTGGCTGCAGTAATCTTTTCAATTAGAGAGATCGTTCTGCATACTCAGAGAGATTAACATGCTGCAACTTGAAAATCTGCAGCTTTTAGGTTCACTCTTGGATGCCAGCATACTACTAGAGATTTGGAGATAACGACAGGGCATTAGACAGTCTCTAAATCACAGCAATTATTTTTGATGAGAATAAAATGAAGATAAAGCTGAAAATAGCACTGCACTTTCAAAGGAGTGATTACAGGGCCTAAACCCTGGGCAGCGAGGTATATGGATTTTAGCAATTTGCAAACAGAATGCTGAGCAGAGCCTTGCATTTGTCATCCCTGCATTGCCAAAACCCAACACCCATGGCATGCCCATTTTGAAACTCACCACTTTAAGGATCAGTGGGAGGGATGTGATCCCAACCACACCAAACCAAATGTGTTTTAATGCTTAGTGGATGAAAGGGCAGCTTCTGCTTTCTGCATTCTCCTGCACACCCTCACCTAAAGATTCCTTACTCACCAAAGTGTCAACTCCAGCTGTGGAGAGCCAGCTTACCCCTGAGCCTTCCAGGATACCTGGATCTCTGGCTGCTTCCTTCTCACTCTTTCCCCCCTCTTTAACACTAGAATAATGTTGCCAAGTGATTTGCATTTGCCGTAAGAGAATGGTTGGGTTAAACAATTCAAGTTTGAATCCTGTTCCAAAACACACGATCATTTGCAGAGCTTAAAGAGAATTACAAACACTAATTGAGTCTGACAGTGCGCCTGCGATGGCAGATAAAGAATATTAAAGCCATTTCACTCACTGATAGGTAAACAAGGGTAGGTAAAAGGAATATAATTTCCCTGAGCTCACACAGGAAATCTGTTATGAGGGTGAGAGGAGCACTCAACATTTCTGGTTCTCTGGTATCATGTCCTATGTATGAGAAAAGCCCTCCACGAAATTGCAGTCTGTGGTTATTAATTTCTGTACTGTGAGGACCTGGGATCTTGTTTTCAAAATAACATCTGCTAAAATACACAGGCTAATAGATACATCTGCATTCACCAGGAATATTGTAGCTCCACATTTGGATTTCCACATGCAAATCTTGAATTAGTCTTCTAACAAGTTCATTATGTGAACGATGTCTAATTTGCACATGCTGTTTTGGCAACTGTCTGTGCAATTTTGAACATGCAGGACTGCGTGCCTGCCCTTTGGAAACCAAAGCTCTTTAGCAACCCTTCATGTAAAATTCTCTATTTTCCTTTCATTGAATTAAACTGACCCGAGAACTGGGATCTCTTTTATTTTATTATTATTATTATTATTTAAAGGAAACCAATAGAGAATATTACAAAAGACATCCTTAAAAATGAGTTAAGAGCCTGATTGACTTTGAAACCACTTTAGTCTTCCAGTTTTTAAAGAGGTTTATTCTGATTAACTGACCTGAATGTTAAGAGAACTGGAATTTTAATTTGTATTCAGACTGTAAGAATATCATCCACTCAGATGAGACAGTGTTGTTTAATTAGGTCTAGTAGTTAACTCAGAAGAAAGTAAATGTACTGCTAGAGGTTTGGAAGGCTGCTACACGCTCCTGGGATTTGCAGGAGTTTGGAGAAGCTTAAAAATAAGAAGTCAGTAATTTTAGGAATTAGAAATGAGTGCTTAGAAGGTATTGGAAAGGTTCTGCAAAGTCTGTAGTCAGCATCTTTTAATCTTGTGCTTCCCATTAGCGTAATGACCTTGGAAAGATTTGAAATTTTGCAGTCCAATCAAGTAAATCATATATATGTAAGGTTCAATTTCTGTGATTCCAGAGAAACTCCTCAGATATTATGATAAATGTGCTATCTACAGTATCTTCCACAGGATTCTCTGTGTTTCATTTATGATGCAAATGAGCTGTGAAAATTAGAAGTAATGTATATGCCACCACCAGCAGCCATTAATAGCAGTAGGATATTATCTTCACAATTATAGTTTGAATCTTTGCAGTTTTCTTTATAGTTGATAAAATATATTATATGTATTTTTTTCAAATTGGTGTTCCCACATAGTTTAATACATCATTGAGACTTTGTTTCTGGTTTGTTGTTGTTTTCTTATGTTGTTATTTTGGGGCATTTTGGTTTTAATTGAAAGAAACATTGCAAATTACTGACTGACATATTTTTGATGAAATGACAAGGCAAGCACAAAGCCATACAGAGCTGACAAAATGAGATAGAAGAGGGAACTATTCTTTATAGTTATAAATGTGAAAATTGATTCAAGAACACTAGCTGTTTTCAATTTTTTATTACAACATACTTTAAGGACACCCATGTTCTTACAAACTAGAGCTTATGTTCTGATATCAAAATATAATTAACACTTAAATCGACACTTTATGTCCTGTGGAGTGGAATTTTTATATTCCCAAATGTGAGCAATTTTTAAAGAAAGATGGTGCAGTGAAACATCTCAACATCTGAAATTGGGGCGTCCTCCTGGAGGGGTTGCTGGCACTGATGGCTCATTGGATCTGCCAGCACCTGGAAGTGCAGGAATGGATTTTAGGATGGGGCTGGCCAGCTCCAGGGGCTGCTACAGTGAGGGTTTGTGTGTCACCCTAAGCCTGCTGCAGATGCTCTTCAGGCTCCTTTGGGATGAGGCTGGAGAGGGTTGGGAGCAGACTGACAGCTCTGCATGGTTACTTTGTGTGGCTTTCCAAATCCACTGTGGAAGAGCAAGTCCTTGGCAGGGCATTTGGAGCTGCCCATCAGTTGTCCTCCAGTGCCACATGGGAAGGGGTTTTGGAAATAGTCACATTTTCAAATTGCCAATTCATTTTTACTCCCCATGTTCATGTATATTCCCCATGTTTTTCTGGCTGCTGCTGCAGAAGATATCTTCTAGGCCAAAAGCTCCCTCTCAAACTTCCTCAAGTAAATGGAAGGACTCTCTTCAGCAAAGCAGCACAAGACCCCTCCAAACAGAGCTGTCATTGTTATTTCAGAGGTTTGGGAAGCAGTCACAAGCGAGATGCATTTCTGTGAACCACCCAGCAAACAGCCTGCACAGCCACCCCTGAGTTCTCTGTGCAGGGAGAGCAGCAGCTCCAGCACAGCTTTGTGGCAGGAGTGACTTTCCAAAGCCAGCACAAAATCTCTTTGAGAGCTGGAAAGGTCTGGAAGAGAAAAGGCTTTGCTGCTGCTTGGAGAGGTAACTGTGGCTCACAGAACTGAGATGTCACTGCCATTGCATTCTAACATCCCTTGTCAAAGGCCATGAGCACAGTGTTAGACCAAATTGCTCAGTGGGGCTTTTTAGGGACATTGTTAGATTCAAACTTTGTACAATAGCTTCACACTTACACCTGTGCTGAGGCAGCAGTGAAATGATGCAGCTCCGTTTCCATCAAAGTAGCAAAACAAAACCTCCTTTTGCTCAGTAGAGCAAGGAAAGAAATCACAAATCGTTGTTCTCCAGTGGCAGGAAATTCCTACCAACTTGACACAGATGCAAACAGAGGTTTCAGCTGGGAAGGATGATGGAGATGAGCAGGGACAGACTGCATCCCATGCATGCAGGACAATGAAATTACCTGGTAGCACTTCACCCAGCCAAGTGTGCAATGCACTGGAACAGTGCTCAGCTGAGATCTTCACTCCTCGTGTTTCACTGCGTTGCTACTAAATCTCTCCATTCTTTTCCATGCAATGACAACAATCTTATCAACATTTAAGAGACTTTGCACCATACTGAAGGGCTAGCAAAAATGACTAGGTAGCCCAAGGAAGGCACAGCAGGGATTATCTGAAATTAAATGCTGTAAGAAGAAAAGATTGAAGAAAAAGTGGATTGGTTTTGTGTGGGACAAAAGATTAAGGGAGGGCATGATAACAGCCTAGTGCTATGGAGAAGGTTAATTTAAGGATGATGATGGTTAATTGTTCCCTTCTCCACTGGAGCAGGGACATCAGCTTAGGAAGAAAACAGGTTAATTTGCTGGGAAAAAATATTTAGATTGGATATTATGAAAAGCTTTCTGCTTATTAGGAGAGTTAGGTGGTGGAACAGATTCTCTAGGTTAGTTTTAGATCTCATTCTCTGAAAGGTTTCTAAGGCTGTGTTACGTTGACACAGAAGACAGTGGTACACCAGGGATAATCCCTGTTAGAACTGAGACTGCACAGCACAAGGAGAGGATGTGCAAAGTTTGTTTCAGTTCATCTTTGTGCTCTTCTTGTCAAAAAAATAGAGGTATTTGGCCTAGGGTAGGTGTGTATTCAAACAAGCCACTAACCTGACCCAGATTCATTGAAAGTTTATTTTATTTCAGGCAGAAATGGGAGGCAATAGGAAAAGTTTCATTTCTGGAATTAACTATTTCCCTTTTAATTTTCTCCAGAGTAAATCACATATTTTTCTGCATGTTTTCAAAAATCTGCATCAAAACACACATTTTGAGTTTACTGAAATAAATGTATAAAACCTGACCAAAAAAAAAAATCCATATTATTTTGAGGGATTTCAGGATTTTAATGTTTTTATTCTTGTTTGGAAAAGGAGCAAACCTCAGAAGTGCTAAATCGTTTGTATCTTGGAACAACTCTGCTCTCCACAGCTCTTGTGTGATCTTTGGCCTCTGGCAACTGGCAGGGCTCCTCGGGGTGCCCAGGGGAAGGAGGGGAAGCTGCTCTGCTGGGAATTCCAGAGCTCTGTGGGCTGCACTGGGCTCCCTGTGCTGCTGCCTTGACCTCAGCATCACCAGTTCCTGCATCTCCAGCCTGTGAACGTCTCCTGCAGCTCCTGCTTCCTCTTCCCTGCTCTCACAGAGCCTTTAATCGCCCCTGTAGGTTTGGTGAGAATCTTTATTTCATTTAGGGCAGGATGAGGAAAAAGGAGGAGAATCTCAGAGGGTTCTGTGACTGAATCATGGCTAAAGTTCAAACAAAGTGCTGGAGTGGTCCTGCAGCTTCGGGGGCTGCAGCTGCAGCGAGTCCTGCAGCAGGAGCCCGGCGTGTTCTGAGCTCACTGACACCGAGGTGCTTTGAGCAGATTCCTCCAGAGCAAGCCCAGACTGGTGAGGCTCATTTAAAACATCAGCAGCCATCTCCTCATGCAGCAGTCAGCTAAAGAAATAAGACTGGGCAGATGAAAACCCCAGGAAGGTAATAGAAGCTGGGGGAATGGAAGTTGGTGCCTGAAACAATTAAGAGTTCAGAGGTGAGTCAGAGAAAAAACAACTGCTTTTTATTAAAAATTCATTTCAATTTCATGGGCAGGCTGGAGAAGTAATTCCAGCACAGTCTGACTTCAGAGAAATGCCTCCCAGATAGCAGGATACAGAACAGCTAAACAGTACCAGGAAGACACAGGACAGAAGTGTTGTTAAAACAAACTTCTCCCTGGCCCAGGAGCACTGAAGGATTGAATCGAAATGTCCTTGGTGCAGGGAAATTTACAGACTCCTCTGCAAAAATTCCTCTCTCCAAACTCTCCAAAATCATATCAAGTCTAATATCTGTGGAACCAATGATGCACCAGGTTTGAGGCATTACATCACCAGCACCCGGCTCCATTGGCTGCTCCTCCCCTGAGGACAAGACATTCCTTCCTGCACCTTTCCAAAGCTGCTGCTGCTGCTCAGGAATTAACTCTTCCAAGGGTGTCACCTTGGGACAAGTCTCAATTTCTGACTGATACATGTAGACAGAGCTTAATACAGGAGGTGTTGTTAGCTTGAACCTCCAAAGCAACAGCCGTGTCTCTTCAGTTCAGATTGTTTCTCAACCTTCACTGCAGAAAAATGAACTGTGTGTTTTCTGCCCTTCAGGGGGAAAAAAAAATCAAATTGTCAGTGCTGTTATAAAAAGGAGAATACACTGAATCAAGAATTCTATGCAACATCAGTAAATAAGGAATTTATAAAGGAAATAGAAGGGCTGCTGCTGCTGCAGTGTGAAAAAATTCCTCTAAGTAGTTAATTAGATTAATCAGTGGCGCTGCAAAAAAGATGCTGCAGATGCAGGTTAGCACTGCCTTGCTTGAATTTCTATTGCTCTATTTCAGGTTGCATCCAAAAATAGCTGACAGATCTAGACAGTGTTGCAGGAAAAAGAGTGGGGTACATCTGTGTGTGTATATATTTTGAGTATGTGTGTTCTTTCTCCTTTCCAAATTTCCAGTTTGCCTAGTAAGTGTGAGAAATCAGTTTCATAAGATTACTGCCCAAAAATCAGCTGATGAAACCCATTGCATTCTAAGTAATTTGGTTATGTAACTTTTCCAAAAAGAAAAAAAAAAATCAGAAAGATGCAAGGAAGTTTCTGGAAGATCATTTCTTGCCTAACTTTTTTTTTTTTTTTTTTTCCTTTTTTTTTTCTTTTCCTGAAGAAATGTTGTTCCAGGGAGTGTCTGACTAGTTCTGCAGCTTGGCAAAAAAGCCAGACGTTACCTCATAGCTGCGGCCAGACAGCCCATTTCTATGCCAGGCAACCACTGCAGAAGCACAGAGCACAGGGCCCTGCTTGATTAGCACTTCTGCTGTTTCGAGAGTCCTGGAGTGTTTTGTTCAAGGTGGGCTGCTGAGAGGGGACTCGGTGTGCTTTTGTGCAAATGAGTGTGAGGCAGGGGGTGTGTGGGGTGTGGGCTGGGGGCACAGGGGGAAGGGAGGCACGGGGACACAATAGGGAGAGGCTGCATTAATATTCCGTGCTCATGTTATCTTTGGGAAACAGGATCTGTTTGATTTGACCTGGTCAAAAAAATAAAAAAAAAAAAAATTTAAAAAAATAAAGACGACCCACCAAGGACCACAACCTAAAGGTCAGAGGAAAAGAAAGAGATGGGAAACAAAGAGCTGTAATGACAGAGCAGGTCAAACTGAATTAAATGTTTAATTGTCTCCCTTGTGTCTCATCACATAGCTGTCTTTAAAGCAAGAGGGATCTTTTCTTCCAGCAAAACTATTACCAATTCATCACTGAGTTGGAAGGTGACGAGTGTTTGTAAACATTACAGTCAATATCATTTTCTCATCCTCTCCCTCATTGTTGATTTACCTTGTTTGACTGGATCATTTACCTAGCAAAGCTGTGTCTGTATCACGTGTTCCATAAATGCTGGGGTCCCTGCACAAAATCCCTGCCCAGCAGGACCGTGCTGTGCTTTTCAGTGAGCTGCACCCCTTGCACAAGAGAAGGGCAAAGAGCAGGGCACAGAGTGGGCAGAGATGCTCAGCCCTGCACCTCCTCCTGGCAGTGTCCTGGGGCGACTCCTTCCAGCAGCTGAGCTGTGGTTCAGTGCTCTGGAATGGAGACAGGCTGTGCAGTGAGCTGGGAAAGGAGATGGTGTCTGGGAACAGCCTGAGTTCACCTCCTCGTGTCACACAAAGCTGTGGGGACGCTGCAGGGCACTGGAGCTCCGTGACCTCTCCTGGTGTATTGCCTCTGTCTTTGTAAATGACAGCAGAAACTTTGGGACAAGAGAAACACATTTTAATAATTTTAATTTATTAGGTGACAAGATAACTGCTAATAAACTCACCATTCTACCTGAGAGTACTGCGTGATTGTCAGGAAATTCGATATCAGAAAATGTGTGGGTTTGGATTATCTTTAGGAGTCAATTTTCCAGATGAAAAAAAGTTGTAGCTAAAGAGGTAAAATTAATTGGTTTTGGTCACATATAAAACAGTGTCAGGATCAAACCCTTAACAGTTCTTAACTCCCAGTCCTGTATTTGACCCCTAACACAAGATACACACCCGTGGGAGGCACAAATCAGTCCTTATCTAAGACAACTTCTACTGAAACTTCTAAATTTCTTCCTTTTTTTCTGGGCTTACAAGGAAAACAGATTCCCAGAATTTTAGGAATGTCAACTGGAAGTTGCAAGAGGAGAGGCTAAACTGTTACTCTAAAGGACTTAGGGTAAAAGTGGGATCCATCTGACCCAGTTGAGACCAAGTCCAACTGCTCTAAGGCCCAAGGACATGTGTCAACACCAGGGATGGGGAAACCACAACGGGAGTTTTTCCAAGCTTTACAAGAAGAGGTGTGCTCTGGATGTTCCCAAGTGGCTGAGAGGTTGGTAATTCCAGTCCTCCCTCCAGTCACAGCACTGGAGAACATCTGCTCCAGCCAAGGGTGCCACAGAGATCTCCTGCAGGGCCAGGCTCCTCGAGATCCTGGAGCATCACCTGGGTTTTGTGCTTTCTCCAAGTATCACAGGATCATTGGGGACATTTGGCTGCTTGGTTGGATGTGTGTGTGCTAGGACAGTGGTAGATGTGGGTGCCTGTGTCAGTGACACCCATTGCATTAACAGAGCCTTTAACTTTCCTGTGGTGCCAAATGCAGCTGATTCCCTGGATTGCAGGGAGCCCCACAGGGCACTTTGCAGATTCCAGTCACAGAAGAGAAAAAGAAGGAAATTGCTTTTCTCTTCCTTTTTGGCAAATGAGAAGTTGGAGCAGGAAGCAGGGTGGATTGCTGGGTGCTGTGAACTGTGCTGGCTCTATCCCTCTGCATCTCTCCCAAGCTCTTCTCGAGATCATTTAAATACATTTAAATCCCATTTTACAGTCACCTTAGGACCAAATAATTTTGAGGCCAAATTTCCTTTTTAACATAGTTTAGTGTAGAGTAAATTTCCTCAAATTTTGGCTTGATGCTTAAAAACACCTTGGCACATGAGAGCAAACCCTAAGCCACTCCTGGCTCCTCTTTTTCCCCAGCGTGAGGGGATTTGCTGTTTCCCATGGTTTCACATATCAGTGATGACAAAAGAATATGGACAGCCCAGCTTCCAGGGACGCTCTGAGCTCCATTTGGGAAGCTCTGTGCCTCATTTGGCTGCCTCAGAAAACCTTGCTGAGGACACCCCATGTGGAGTTCCTGGCAGGCCAAACAGGAGGGCAGTGCACAGCTCAGGGTCAGTTCTTGCACAGGGTTTGCACAGGAGCAGGAGGAGGCAGAAATGTGTGCTAAGGAAATGCAGCTGGAGGAATTTCAGGCTTTGGAGGTCAAGGTGCAGAGTGAAAAACCTCAAGGACAGTTTCAACCCTGAGCACTGGGTTCATCCTCCCAGCACAATGCAGATGGAAGGGCAGTCTGTGCAATAGGAGTGGGGAAGTCAGTTAAATGTATTTATGGGATACAGTGGAAGAAATGCATTAAAAAGTAGAAATCCCTGCCTCTCACCAGATCATCCCTTCCAGACAAATTGGAAGCAGGTGAAGGGGAGACTTGCAGGGTGATGGACAGAAATAAGAACCAGCCCTGCTTGCCCAGCTCAGGAACAGTGAGGTGTCATTCCCAGATGGGGTCAGGAAAAGGTTTTATTTGTGCAGGGAATGGGAGAAGGACAATTATAGGATACCAGGAGCTGGGCTGTGCACGAGGGCATTGCCCATTGGGAAATAGGTATGGATGGAGCTGCAGTTTCCTTGGAAGATAACAGAGGTATTAACATTAAAGAGTAGAGATTGTTTAGATTGTTTGGGGAGCAGGAGAAAGGAATGAGAGGAGAGAGAGCTACTTGAGAAGAAAAAGGATTTATTAGCCTTTGAAAGTGGGGATCTGAGAGAGCCTGGAATGGGGCTGCTGTGTCATTATGGGCTGCAGTTGGAGATGTTTCAGAGAGTAAACTGGTAATAGAAATATTTTATAGGCCACCTGACCAGAAAGAACAACTGGACTGTGAAATGACTGTGCAAATAAAACAGGCATGTAAAAAGGAGAGAGTGGTAGAATTGAAGGTTTTAACTATGAGGCATAGACTGGAATACATTAAGAGAAGGGAAATAAGGCTGGAGGTATGTTTGCAGATCAGACACAGACCTGCTTTCTAATTCAGCCTGAGCATCAACTGCACAGCTTGGCTATTACAAAGGGACTGCATGAGGACAGACACAATAGGGGAGAGCCCTGGGGAGGCAGCTTTGACAGACTCCAAGGGAAAAAGATTTTAAAGGTGGATTGTGAGGAAAAGGATAAAGGGAAAAAAAAGAAACAGTGATTTTGGTCTGAGTGGCCTTAGAGCTTGAATTTCAAATATTTAGGTCTTATTTGTCTTATAGTTTCACAGAAACAATCAGTAGTGTGGAATAATGACCCACTAATGAATTAAATCCTGGAATCACCCAGCTTTATCCCAGGTGAAGCTGTCTGTCCTTAGTCAGGCCTGGGAAATAGGGCCTGTAATGAACCCCTGGCCTCAACAGTAAAAGTCAGGTTTGATTTAACGAGGCCATGGCTTCATGCCTGATGCTCATAATCTCCTTGGGCAGGAGGGTGATTAGGGAAGGTGAGAGCAGCAAAGCTGGTTTGAAGGGCCAGGGAGGCTCCCCAGGGGCAGGGAGGTCTGGGATTTCATTGCCTGCCATCCACATCTCCTAAAGGGTCATCAAAGGGTGAGACCCCTGCTAAAGGTAAAGATGAATCTTTTCTAGGCAGGGTATTGTGTATGTACATGTATAAAGTGGCCAAGGAATAGCTAAATTTTGAGTGGCTGTCATGAGTCATACACTGTTTTCTTGTAGCCCATATGCTTGACTTCACCTCATATATCCTCTCTGATTAAAAAAAAAAAGAATAAAGGTAAATAGGATGGCTTTAGGGATTTGCAGACGAATCCAAAATAGCTGCATGTATGACATGTATTAAGATATCAATTTTACTACAATTGTACAGATACTGCCAGAAAGTGGCCTTTTTGTTTTATTCCTTTGTATTTAAAAAGAAAAAAAAAAAGTAGAGAAAAAGTGTGTGTTTAAGGGAAGCAGAAGGAAGAGGTTGTAAAGAGTGAAAAGAAAGCTCAAACCCAACAGGTGTCAATGATTCACAGCTCTCTTAGTCACCATTGCTGGCTGCATGAATCAATAGAAGAGTCTGCCTATTAAATAAAGATTCAATCTTGGTATAAAATATTACCTGATAACCAAGCAGCCTTATTCAGTGAATGCCTCATGAAAGACTCAGACTGAGGCCCCCAAAGAGAGACAAGTCAGTGCACAGTCATTTAGCAGGGAGCCAAAAGCTGAGTTTTAAGAGTCTTTATAAAGATATGAAAAAATAATAGATATAAAAAATAAATTTACTCTTGTTATAAATAATAATTATAATAATAATAAAATGAAACCCCATCTCTCAGGCCCCCAGGGCAGCCCTGAACCACGGCCACTGTCATTCCAAACACAGCCCATTTGACACTGTGTGGATTCATGTTTGTGCACAGCAAGGGATGGAGCTCTGCCCAGAGCCAGGCACTCTTCACTGGCACTGCTGCTGGCAAAAATGTTGGATTAACTCTGAATGCCCCTTCCCTCCTTTCCTGTTGCCCCCCAACTTCTCAATTTGGCAGCCAACACCCCTCTCCTCTCCCTGATACTACTAAAAGTAGTTACTGTTCAAACAGATTTTCCCTCAGTTGGTAATATTTTTTTTGGAGATGAGATGTGCATGTGTTCATTAAAACTGAATTTATTTTTTTTTCAGAAAGAACAAACACGATCTGTGGTGATTGTCTCTGAGTTGTTAATCCATTTTTCCACCTCCTTTCCCTTTAACATTTGGTGGAGAGTTTTCATCCATTCTAGATGGAGACTACTCATCAAATGAGTCTCCCAGCAGCCCTGGCAGGGTGTAATTTTTAATCCTTCTTTACTCCAAACAACATAAGGGCAGCAAATACTCTCAGTACTTTGGCCTCTGCTGTCCATGGAGTGGGAGCTGCTGGGATGCTGCAGTCTGAGAGGGCTGGGATTTGTGTGCACGAGCCAAGCCTTGATTTGCTCTGCTGATGTTCAGGGTAATTAAACAATAGAAGCAAAATGATTAATAAGGTTCTTTTTCCAAGGCATGGAGAAGGCTGAAGGCCTGGAGAGGGGCCACTGAATTTGACTAAATAAACACAGCAGAATAGGAAGATTTTCAGCAATTATTGGCTCATTTTTTCCCCAGGCTTTCTAAGCCGTCGCTTTAACTTATTGGCTTAAGACACTCCTTACACCCACATCACATTTTGCCTTGGGCCATCCTGCTGCTCTTGACAGCTGTCTAGGGCAAAAGGAAATCACCCGACCACAAATGTTTTCTCATAACTTCATAACAAGGGAATCTGAAGAAGTCAAAACCTTGGAGGTTCAGACCTTGCTTTAAAAAGCCAGATAAATTTAGGACCTGAAGTGGAGGCATTGCCCTCTGTCCCCTGGCTGTGTATCCACTTGGGCTGCAGTGTCCAGGCATTAGCAGCAATTAGCAGCAGTCTGAAAATTGCTGAAGTGCTGGTGGTCATTGGGAGACCAATGACAGCCCCTCAGTGCTGCATTTTGGTACCTGGCTGGTGATGCAGGTCAAGGGAGGAGAAGTCCTGGGATGGGGCTGGAAAGGTGGGACCTGAGCAGTGCCAGCTGCTGAGGGATGGCAGTGCCTGGGGACAGGGTGGCAGGGCACGTGGGCAGAGCTTTGCTGTGCCAGGAGGGAAGGACAGTCCCAACTGGATGATTAATGTCCAAGCTAAAGCTAAACCAAGCTTGGCACTGCTCTGGCTGCTGACTGTCCCAGGGTAGGGAAAAGGGAAGATGCCTTTGAGCCCACTCAGCCCTTGTGAAGTGGGTCAGAACAGCACAGCTGCAGTGACAGCCACTCCCAGGGCAGGGGTTTGATGCCTGGTGGGATTTTGGCTGCTGAAGGTTCAGTGAGGGCAGTGTCAGCCCTGCTGTAGGTGTTCAGTGTTTGCTGGACACCTGAAATGTGCTGAGTGAAGGCTGTCTCTGAGAGAATGCCATTAAAGGGACTGGGAACAGACACAGATCGTGACACTGTGCTGATGGACATTGCAGCTCAGTGATGCTCAGCTTGTGCTCCATCATCTGCCCATGGCCCCTACAGCAGGTGCATCAAGCAGTGACTGAAAAATAATTAAAAACCTTGCCTGTCTTCCCACTCAAGGGGAAGACAAGCTGGCAAGCTCCAGGAAAAGAAATGCAAATCAATGAGCAGTCAGTGTTCAGGGTCTTTTGTTTTCTCTGCAAATGGGTGCAAGGGAGACTTGGGACTGTTTTGGGAAGGTCAGGGGTCCTTTAAATGCCAAAAGCTTGCTTCGATGTCCTGTGTGAAGACAAGTCAAACAACTTCTTGCTGTTTTATTTAAACCCCTTCTTCCTTAGAACCTGTTTCAAACATGTAATCTCAGTCATTCTTTCACAGCCCTGTCCCCCTCTGCACAGAGGGAGAAGGGGGAGGCTGTTGTGGGTTTGGTGTGAGTGTGACTCTGCCTGTCTGAACTAGTAAGACTTTAAACATCTTGCCCAAGGTCACAAATAATCCACTGTCTTTCCCTGATGATTTTCAATACAGCATGTGCTCCAGCACAAGTCCTCTCTGGAGAGTGTATATTGCAGTTTTACCACCTGTACATGATGACTTTCCCCATTTTTTCCTACAATTACCAGGGTACCTGAAGACCTGGTTTAAAGGAAAGCTGGGATATTGTTCCCAGGAATAAATCTGTCTGCAAGTTTGAAAATAGTTGAGTATTTGAGCCTTTCAGTCTTCACTGTTCCTTCTCCAAACTTGTGTTGGAAAAATCTTGAAGGGATGTTCATGTGTGTCTGAAAGGTACTTCCCAGTGTGATTCCAGTGGCTGCAAGCTCAGCTGGGCACACCCTGACCCCCTTGGAAGAGCAGTTGGAGCTTCATGGCACTGCTCCATCCAACAGGGACAGAAACAGAACTCCAAAGCAGTAGCTACAGCCTATTAAGGAGCATAATTAAAAATTTAATTACTTCTGAAAATAGTGGTGTCACTGGCTAGACATGCAAATCCCACTGCAAGCCAAGTGAGAAATTCAGGTTTTCAGGGGGACCCTTGGGATGAGTGGAGTGAATGGCTGGGATCCTGGTGTGAGGGGCAGTGGGTTCCACAGCTGGCCAGATCCACATCCCCCTGCCCACTCTGCCTTCCCTCCCTGGCCACATCCACATCCCCCTGCCCCCTCTGCCTCCCCTCCCTGGCCACATCCAGATCCCCCTGCCCACTCTGCCTCCCCTCCCTGGCCACATCCAGATCCAGATCCCCCTGCCCACTCTGCCTCCCCTCCCTGGCCAGATCCAGATCCAGATCCCCCTGCCCACTCTGCCTCCCCTCCCTGGCCCGATCCAGATCCACATCCCCCTGCCCACTCTGCCTTCCCTCCCTGGCCACATCCAGATCCCCCTGCCCACTCTGCCTTTCCTCCCTGGCCACATCCAGATCCAGATCCCCCTGCCCACTCTGCCTCCCCTCCCTGGCCAGATCCAGATCCAGATCCCCCTGCCCACTCTGCCTTCCCTCCCTGGCCACATCCAGATCCAGATCCCCCTGCCCACTCTGCCTCCCCTCCCTGGCAGGGCTCTGTCCCTCTGTGTCCCTCCCCTTGCTGCACTTATCTGGTGGTCGAAGCTGAAGTCACTTATTCTTATTTACATTGCCCACAGGGCATGTTGGATTGGAGCACATTTCCTCTCTTGTTGCACTTGATGAATGCAGCTCTATTAAAATATCATCTCATCTTCACACTAGATTGCAGTCTAAGATAATATGTGTTTTTTCTATATCGTTTATACAAGAAAGATTATGTTAAATGCCAGACCCAGTAAATATTTCAAGATCCACTGCATTGCTGAGAACAGTTTCTCCCTGGGCATATGTTTCAGAGCCAAAGAAAACACTTTAAAAATTTCCTTCCTGTTTAATTTTTTTAAAGGGCATTCTCCCTATATCTGTTACTGAAATGACAAGTTGTCATGTTCCTTGATCTTATTACAGTTGCAGATGTAACTCAGCAGGGAATCTGCCCAAGTTTACATTTAAAATCATAAGACCCTGATTTTGATCTTTTTTTTTTTATCAGTTTAAATCTTTCTGTGGTATAGGACTTCCAGCTTTACCTCATTGTAATCAAGATCAGAATTGCTCCTAATTATAACACTTAACTCCTGTGTAGTGCTTTATGCTTTTCAGGCTCTCTATATTCATCAATTAATTAATCCCCAAAGCAGTATTAGATTTCTACTAAAAAAAAAAAAAAAAATGGAAACCAAAGCAAGAGGTGAGAAGAACTTGCCAAAAGGCAGAGGTGATGGAATGGCCCCAGTTCTTATCCCAGTATCCAGAAAGGAGAAGAACAGCCCCAGTTCTAATCCCAGGAAATGTCCCTGCATAATTGTGACACAGTACCTGCCCTGTGCCACCTGCACCTGGATAAACCCTCCATGGATTCTGGAATAAAAGGCATGGCTGCACAAAGACCTGCTTCCAGAATATCAGCTTTGTTCCAGAGTAATATCCAGGCAGGATATTTTATTGGCCTATCTGTAGTGGATTAATTATTCTAGTACAGCTGTTCTGGGAAGGTATTTCCCTGCAGGCAAGCCCATGGAGGGCAAAGGGGAAATGTGAGCTTGTTGAGGGATTAGGCAGAAGGGTGGGATGTTTAAAGGTTCAGCTAAGCTTCAAATAAATGAATTTAAACCTTTGGAGGTTTTCTTCATTGCACCTCGTGGAGATCAGATCATTTTTATCAAAGAGAATAAAAAGGACCAAGATGCAAATTTTTTCTTACTGCATTGGTTAGTTGGAGAGAGAAAAAGAGAGAAGTTCTTCAAGAGGGAAAACAGGTTACATGGCCTTTAGATTATGTGATTTTGGAAGGTGTGAGTCATTAGGAAAAAGAGGGGGGGAAAAATAATTTTCTCTAGTCGCTATGCAGTAATGCAGAACAGTTGTTCCTGTGTTTATTTCTGTGTTTTCCAGCATGAAAATTGTTGGCATGGCCCATTGTGAGATAGGGATTGTGCAAACTGAAATAGAAAAGCAAATACCAGTATAATGGCAGCTGATGCCAACTGTAACACCTGACACTAATATGTTGAACCTATCAGAGAGGAGGGATCATTAAAATAAAATATTCTTTTAACTTTCATTTCCTGAAGGGATTTTGATTTGTTTAGGGTATTTTAAGAATAACTGGAACAACTGCACTGGACTGAAATGGCACACCAAGTAGGGCAGGGAGAAGAAATCTTTGATTTCTGCTTTTGTACTTCAGAGTCTGAAAACAGAAAAGTTCTTCATTAAAAGCAGGGGCAGCAGGAGATCAAATGGTTTATTCCTATTACAGTGCATTAGTATTTTGAATCAATATTTCATTAATAAGACTCACTCTTACATGCCTAGTTTTCTTAAGAAAAATTGAAAATCAAACACAAACAAATGCAGCTGTTGTTTGCATTCCTCCTGAAGGTCCTCGTCTGCGCACGGAGTGTTTGTTCCTTTCCCTTGTTTTATTTTCTTTTTAAACCTTGAGACTGATAAAAGTCAGATTATTTTCAAGTTGTTTATGTTCTTGCCTACACCAAAACCATCTCTTTCTCAGGAAATTATCTTAAAAGCAGCCAAGCCTGCTGACATGGTATCATCTCTTGAAAATGCCTCTGGTCATGGCTGTGTTTCATAGATTGGTTGTGGGTACAGAAATCATTGCAGGATTCTTTGGCTGCCTCTGACATTGCTGTTTGTCTTTTGGGGTTCTGGAGCAGGTCTCTGGAGCAGAGTCACCAGAAACACAGTCTCATACACAGAGGGTGCAGTGCTGGGGCTGCCCTGGGCTCTGGCAGGGTTCATATCCTGGGATCCTCGCTCCTTCTGGCAGAGCAGCTCCGTGGCCTCTTGCTGGGATGCTGGGAGCCCTCTGGAGCTGGAGCAGCCTCAGCAGGTCACTGATGGCTCAGCCTGAACATCCAGAGCAGCAGTGCCAGGTCCCAGATCAGGTCATTGCAGCTGTCTGTGCAGGAGGACACTGTGTGTGTGCAGAGCCCAGCTCAGGTCATTGCAGCTGTCTCTGCAGGAGGACACTGTGAGTGTGAACGCCCCACCTCAGGT
>WEIU01007592.1:190088-224188 GCA_013389925.1 Aegithalos caudatus
TCAGGTCATTGCAGCTGTCTGTGCAGGAGGACACTGTGTGTGTGCAGAGCCCAGCTCAGGTCATTGCAGCTGTCTGTGCAGGAGGACACTGTGTGTGTGCAGAGCCCAGCTAAAGCTCACCAGACTGAGAAGCTTTGCTCAAGGACCCGACTGCAGCAGTTCTGCTCCCACCTGGCCCACCTCTCCCCTGTGGCTTGTCCTCTCTGTGGTTCCCTCCCTGGGGGAAGCAGCTGCTCTGCAGACTCAGAGCTTGTCCTGACCCTGGGTGAGGAGGGAGCTGAGAGCACAACTGAGAGCTCTCAAATGCTTCTGGTTCACCAGTGCAGACACAAAGTACACAGCAGGAGAACATCTGCCTACAGGGAGTACTCTGCAGGGCTTGTAATGCTTGAATAATTTTTGTCTGCTCCTATGGTGCAAAAAGGATGGATCCCAACCCAGCACAGAGCAGAGTCAGTGCTGCATTCTCTTCTGGATGAACACATTGCCCTGACTGCAGCTCCTTCCCATCCTGTGCTCCAGGGATGGCAGGGGAGCAGCAGCACGGAGCTCTGGGACCTGTGTGGGGTTGTGTGCCCCAGCAGTGCCCTGTGTTTGGAGGCTTTGGCCCTGGAGTGTTTGTCTGTCCCTTGTCTCCTGACAGGGACAGGAGGGGAGCTCAGATATAAGTACAGACATTTGTCTCCTGTTTAGAAAAAACAACTGGTGTTTGGGCAAGTTTCTCTTCTTGCATATCTAGTCCCAGCCTTGAACTGTCCCTCTCCATCCCACAGTTGCTCTCTCCCTTTGCAAAGAGGTATTTGTTTTTCTCTGCTCCCTTGATACCAACATTTCTTCTCTCCCAGAGTTTATCTCTTCTTCAAGAGGCTCAAGTGTGTTTTCTGTATGTTCATGGTTGGGTTTGCAGAGCCATTCAGACCAGCTAAGAAAAGCCAGCCAAGCAGGTCAGGGAAAAGAGCCTTCATGTGCTTTGTGCATTGCTCTCATGGTTGGTGAAACTGGCAGGACAGGGGGAAAAAAAAGTGTTTGTCTATGTGTTGTGTATGTGGAAATCTTTGCAGCTCCAGTCTAGACCTTCCCTGCTGTTCAGGGAATCAGGGAAACTGCAGCCAGAGTGGCGAGGCTGGGTGAAATCATAGCAGCCCCACAGCCTGCACTAGGAGCTGTGCAGACCTGGCAGCCTGGCAGGGGAAATGTGTCACCCACACTGTCCTGACTGGGGCACCCCTGGCACCCACCAGTGGTGCTGCTTTCTCCTGCAGCAGCCAAAATACCCATCAGGAATCTCCCTGTGAGCTCTGAGCAGGTCCAGGGGAGCTGTGGGTCAGGTGTTGCTTGGGAAAACAGCACTTTAGCATCCCGTTAATACAAAACACACACCAGGTACAATGAAAGTGGATTTTCCTTCCCCAGTGCCATCAGTGCTCTCCTCTCTGATGTGAGAAAATCACACGTGCTCCCCTGGAGACTGAAACACGTCGAGTTTGGCCAAAGATGTTGTGTTGAGCCATATGTTGACCCAAATCATCAGGAGATTCTGTGGGTTTGGTGTCCCAGCTTTGTTGTGTTCAGGCCCTCCCTTGTGTTTGTCAGGCTTCCAGGCACTGATGTCTGGCGTTCCCACCCTGTCTGCCACCCAGTCCCAGTGAGCTTTTTGCTGAAACAGGAGCCTTTGATTTTTCATTTTGAATTAACTCTGGGGGTTTAAATTTCTTTCCTGGGTATTTTTTAAGATTTTAGACTAAAAAAAATATAAAAAAGTCTGTGTCCAAAACAAAACCTCTTATGTCCGGGGCAAATGAAATGTTTCCTCATTTTTCCTCCTCGCCTTTCCTTTTTCCTAATTTGATATTGGTTTAAAACACAAACTGGAGACAAACAAAAATGATATTACAGTGCCATTACCCTCTTTTTCCTCTCTTTCCTTGGCTGTGATGCATTTGCAGTGCTTGCAATCCTGATTTCCCCAGAAGACACTTCCTGGGAGCCTCCTTTTCCCTCAGAATTCCAACCCCGGCTCCCCAAGTTGTTCCTGTGCGTACCAGATTAATGACATCAGCTCCACCAGTCTGTATTTTCGGCTGCAAAAATAGCAAGGTGGTGACTCAAAATGAAAAGTGCTTTCCAAGTGGTTATGTTGTATTTAGTATATTAACCACCACCCCTCAGAGGAGGCGGATGAGTGTGGAGGAGGAAGAGGTTGTTTTGGAGATTTTTGTGCAAAACTTCTTTTGATTGACAGCATTCTGTGACAGTTCCTGAAAGCAGTGCTTTTCACTGGCTCCCAAATTCTCTTATCTTTTGGCAAATCTCCTCCCCATCCTGCTGCCTCTCCTCCTTGGGGTACTGGTGAAAAACCAACAAAAGGAAAAGGGAGCACCTGGCACGTTCCCTCTGTGGCACATGCAGCGTGAGGCAGCTCTCAGCAGATGGGCTCCTGCAGCCCTCTTAGAAGGACATTTTGGCCTTGGTGACCAGAATTTTGATCATGTGTCCCCTGATTATTTTCTGAGCTGCTGCTGACTTTTAAGACCCATTGCAATAATCAAAATAAGTAAAACCTTTATAAGTGCTACCAGCAGCAGTGGTGGGGAAGGATCTGATTACCAAGGGCATGCATGGCACCCTGGCCTGTGCTAGGACAGAGCATTTCAATTGTGCTCTGCAAACTTTGCCCCTGCAGACGGATGGAAAATGGCTAGATGGAGCAGGGATTCATTTTCTAAAGGAAATGAGGATATAAATTCATTTAAAAAATGACATGCCAATTTTTCTTGCTCCGTTTTCCTCTCATAATAAGCAGTACAGCTGCCAGGAATTTTTGTGAAAATAACACTTGCTTTCTTAATTTTTTTTAATTTTTATGTTTTTAAAATCCTGCTCAAACGTTATGAAAGATCCTGAGCCAGATATTTCATATTTAAGATCTCAGTGGAGGTAAACCTCACTAAACAAATGAAGAGTCCCTGTCCCTGTTGACTGCTGACAATGATAGTGACACACACTGCAACATTACTTCCTCAAAACCTGGAGAAAATATATAACCCATTTACTTAATGGACTGAGCTATAATGTCATCAGTTAAGTGAATCCCGTGAATAAAGAACAAGATGAAGTAATTGCTTCCAAAACATTTCTGGAATGAAGTAAAGCTTCACAGTGACTGGTCTCCTGGGGTCCTGTTGATAACCTCTTTGGAGCAAAGTTTGTTCTTCTGTGGTGCACAGATCCTTTTCCAGGTGTTATTAAGGACTTAACTCACTAGACAGCATTTAAGGGGGCACCTTGATGTCACCCCAGTGTGGCTGGGTTGGGGCATTCCCATCTTGGTTGGGTTTAAAACAAAGCAGCTGGAAAGGGAAACAACCTCAAGTGCACAAACTGGCACAGACCTGCTGTGTTCCAGCCCTTTGTGGAGGTGTTGAGCACCTGTAGGTCCCAGCAGAGCAGTTTATAAACCCAGCCAAGGAATGACACAGCAGGCTGGGGTGTGTTCCCAGCTGAGACAGCTTCAAAACAAGTGAAGAAACTCTACTGGTCTGGTGTTGCAACCAGCACTCCTTGACTGCTGTGGGAGAGCAGCAGCAGCAAGGTCTGCACCTTCACAGCTCATCTTTCACTTGGCTTTGGCTTTTTTCTTCAGAGGAGAAGCTGGGATGCCATCCCACAGCATGGGCAGGCAATGAAAGGCTGAGCTTGGTGGTGTGTCTGCAGGGACCCTCTCTTTGTTTCAGGGTTGTTGGGCCCCTGAGAATTGTCTAGGTCTTGTTCTCATAATGAAAGGAAAACTGTTGGAAATGCTATTTTTGTAGTCTACAGGATAAAAGAGTTGTTTTCCTGAATCTTTGCAGCTTTTGCTAGGCTGGAAGGGACATGTGGGGGTCATCTAGTCTGACTGTCTGCTTAGGGAAGGGCTATTTTCAAAATCAGATCAGGCCATATAAAATAATCAGTTTAGCCCTTGATAATAATTTTTAGAGGTTTCTGCCTCCATAGCCACACAGAGAGCTAATCTGGCCTTTGGCACATTGAATTAAGCAGAAATTTCCAGCTCCAGAGCAAAAGGAACAGAGAGGCAAGGAACTCTTGAGGTAGGTCAGCCTCAGTGGGCAGGAGAGCCGATTTCTTTGTCTGTGGTGGATCCATCTGGCAAAGCTCCCAGCCCTGAGCCCCATCTTCCCTCCTGTCCCCTGCCTGGCTGCCCAAGGTCGTGAGACCCTCAGGCTTGTGCAGAGAGTGAAACCAAGGGTTTGTGTCACAAACCTTGAGGAGCAGGGCAGGAGTGGCAGTGATAATGGTTCACCAACTGTGCTTACAAAGCAAGATTAGAAGCCTTCCCTTGTTCCTAACTCCCCTTCCTTATCCTTCACACAATGCCCCTATCTGCCCTTCTCATGTGATTTTTGTATTCCCCTCAGCAATTTTATTTGCACAATGTTGTGTTTTTATTTCTCTCCCACATGCTTGTTTTTCTGGCTGCTTCACAGTGGCTGAAATGTTTAGTTCTTTCCATCTTACTTAAGAGGTTTCTGATCTTACAGTTGCTCTGGAGAAATGTAAGTGCTTAATTAATATGCAACTATTGGAAGGGAAAAAGGAAATAGAGGGTCACGTTCTTTTTGTCTGATGGAGTGAAGAGCCCTGTGGTACAGAGTGCACAAAAAAGGGGTTTCATAAAGAGATCTGGGTTCTCTTTCCATCCCAGTGCCTTGTGTGATTTCCAGGCAGTGCCTCATCTCTCCAAGCCTCCTTGCCTGCTCTTGCTTTTCTTTCCTATTCATTTATTTTCTCCTCTGTTGAGGTGTTGAGCAGCTTAGGGCAGGCACCATCCCACCTAAAATGTCCCTGTGTCAGCTGGCAAAGCCCCTGCCCTGTGAACCCTTTGCACTGGTGGTGAAGAGAGGCACCTCACAATGATTTGGAGCTTCAGTAGGATACATAACAGCTCCTAAAACCCCTCTTTCTCTCCATTAGCTGCAGAGGGAACCTAAAACTGCTGTGTTTCTAACCTGGACAAAGAAAATCTAGTGGGAACCTACACAGCCTGGAGCATATGCAGTGTTTATCACCAGCAGCTCGGCTGAAAACTTTAACACCTAACTATAACAAATTTTAATGCTAGGAAAAACTGCTTTTCCTGGGTTTCTTTCACACAAAGAAACTCGTTGCTGAATATCACTATCAAAGCAAGCACAGCAGAAATCACTTGAGCTCTTTTTTGCAATAGCAGTGAAGGGCTGTAAGCAAAATGAAGCACTGTTCTTCTGGGAATAAATAAAAAAAGCAGGATCTGCATTCAAACAACACTTATGGAAACTTAGAGGAAACTTAAGGTCTGGTATTTTGCAAAGTGAAGAGGAATTATGAAGATGCAGAAGTTGGAAAGGGGAGTTTGCCCTATTGGGTCATTCTTTAGTGGAAGCCAATATTTGATGCAGCTCAGTGTGATGAGCAGCAGACCTTGTTACAGCCCAGGAGGGGGAAGGATGAACTTGAAAGGGGAAGGAACTTTGTGCTGTTTGACTACCTGCTTTCTAAAGACAGCAAAATGTTGAACACCAACAAAAAGTCTCATGTAAAAAAAAAAAAAAAAAAAAAAAAAAATGAAGAGCTCCTACCCCCCAAACACCTCAAAAGGCCAAAAGGTCCTTTGAAATGTGGTATTTTATCTGAGCACTGCAACCACACTGGAGCAGGGAAGTCAGGAAGGGGTTTGTGAAGGCAGCTGCCACTGCTGGGTGTGAGAATGGAAGAACAGATCTGTCTTAGATCATCTGGTGGAGTCACCTCTCTTTGTCCACCCTCATCATTTTCCATAAATCCCTGCTGCCCTCTCCTACCTGCCCTATATCCCCCTAATCTTTGTTCCTACTACATCTCTCTCCAGCTGGATCATTGATAGCTACACTTCTACCTCAAAGAAACCACATGTTCATGAAAATAATCTGTAGTTTGCCACTATCACTTGTGTTTTCTTTCCTACTGTATGTTAGGGTCATCTTCAGCTTTGGCTCTCAAAGATGGGTTTTTAAATTTCGCTGCTTCTTTTCTTGCTTGTGCAGGGCTGAGCCCCTCAAAGCTCCATTCTGTTGCCCTACATTGTATGATGAAACATTTCTACACGTGCTGAGTTGTAGGACTCATCAGCCAGCAAGTGGGTGACAGTTTCTACTGCAGCTAACAAGCCACTGGGAGGTAAAATAGCAATAAAATTCTAATAATTCATTTGCTGAAGCCTTTTCTCATAGACAGATTTCTTGCTACAGAATTATGACTCAGGCCCCACCATTTTCAGTGGTCTGTTCTTCAAAGGATGAATGTTTTTCACCCAACATGGTACTGAATCATTCCCTGGGATGTGTAAGGTATTTGTGCTTGCACCACGTCGAGGTGTTGTCGTTATGGTAACTCTTCTGTATTAGTATTGATTCCTCATGTAGTGCAATTATGAATGTTGTTGTTTTAAAATACTCTGAGCTGTCTCCAGCCCAGGGAGCCAGCACAGCTCAGTGAGACCTGCACATCCCCACTGAGGCAGAGCTGTCTCACCATATGTTGTTCAAATAAAGAGCTGGGGAGGAAAGAACACATCAGAACTGTTTCTGTGGGAAATCAGTGGAGAAGTTCACATTTCCCTTGAACTCTCAGAGACAATTGGCTGCTCTCAGGTTGGGCAGTGGGATCAGATCTAAGACAGAGCTACTTTTCTTTTTTCTTTTTTTTTTTTTTTTTCCTTTTAAATTAATTCAGCCTTGGTTCTCAGGTAATCACATGAGTCCAAATAAGCAAGACTGCACTGCACTAATTGGAAATGATTATATAAGCTGTGATATTTCTGCAGAGGTGCTTTAGAAAAGCCCACTTTTGCCCAAGGTCCAGAAATTGTACATGCATTCTTCAGTATATCCCAGAAAAGGGATGGGGTATGCCACAGTGCAAGGACCTCCTTGTGCCCCTTTCCTTTGTGGTTTTAATCCACTACTTCACTTTTCTGGATCTGATGCATTTCAGATCTCAGTGCAATATTAAAGACACACAAAACCACTAAAGACTGTGGCTCCAGTGTCCACAATTTGCCTCAAGGTTCCAAAACATTCCCTGGATGTTGCCCAGGGGACAATAAATCCACTTCTATCTCTCCAGACTTTGAAGGACAGATATTTTTTTCTTAAATAGACTTTCTCTGTTTTCATTCCCTTATTTATCTGGAGCTGACACTTTAGCACAGTAGATGCAGCCAGACACTCAAAACAAAGAGAAACTCGAGTCCTTGACTTTTTCTGAGACTTGAAGCCTGTATTTAAGAAGGAAAAAAAAAAATCTAACAAACAGAGAAAACTTGTTTACAGATTTGTCTCCTTGGCTTTTCTAAACATCAAATGGGCAGAACAAAGACTAGGAGTTTCTTCTACTTTGTGAAATACTAAATAAAAAAGAATAAAAATGTTTATAGAGTAACAAAAGAAAGAAACAAAAGATACAGTGCACAAGGTGTTCCTTTGGTTTCTTGGGAGAATGTGCAGTGAGGCTGGAGATTGTTTGTCTGCATTGCAAACGCTCACAATGAGCTTTTGAAAAATGTTTCATTTGCTGGATACTTGACCCTCTGAGTGGATAATGTGTCTCCAAAATGAAGGGAGAGAAGGAGGAGGCAAGGGAGAAAAAAGGAACTGTCTTTGCTTCTATTATCTTCAAAGACTGAAACATTTCTGCAGGGTTTCTAGATAAATGGTGAAGGAGAGCTCCTCCATCCTTCCACCTGCTCCAGGACATGTTATCCTCCACCCCTTCTGCTGGAGGCTGGTTTCACTTTCCAACCATTTGCTGTGGCGTGTTTTACCAGGCTTGGCTGCAAAGAAACCAGATTTCCCAGCTGGGCTGGCCTTGGTGAGAGAATCACCCCTGCCAAAGGCTGAAATCCAGGTTTTTCATTTCATGTGCAAGTACAGAATAGGGGAGAAAGCAGTAATGGGGGAGAAGGGTAGGATGGCCAGCCATCCAAAAGCTCTCTGAGCTGTGTGGGATAGATGGGTTCCCTTCCTGAGGCAATCTCCTCTTTGGGCAGCTTTGGGTGGAAGTGCCCTGCTGCTTTTGCTGTTACCTGGTGAGGGCTGCTGTGTGTTTGTGCTCTGGAAATCCTGAGGGGATGCAGAGACAATGGGCTGCTCTCAGGCTGGGCAGTGGGATCAGAAAGGAGGAAAGCAATGACAGGAGTGGCAGGTAGCTGCAAGGATATAATTTGTGCCAAAAGCAGTTTAAAAAGCGTGGAGAGCAGTTTGGGTGTTGATTTGGCAAAGGGTGCCCTGATCACCCCACCAAGTGCCATCACATCAGTGAGGGCTCAGTCTCTGTACAACCCAGCCATTTGTTTATCCACTGGGATAGGGACTTGTGGCAGTTCATTTTTCAGGTGGTTGGACCCAAATCTCCTGGGCCTGGCCTTGAGGAGGGCAGTGAAGCTGGTGCTGAGCACAGAGGGTGGCTCTCACGTGGGATTTTCTGTCGCCACCATGTGAGACTGGCGCGTGCATGCAACAGGCACGGAGCCACCGCCACCAAACACATCCCCACTGCCAGCTGGACTTCAACCAGACATCCAAAGGTGAAATCTTATCTCCATGCCTGAGAGAAAACAGGAGGAGATGCAGATGGTCCCAATAAACCATCGCAGGAAACAAAGTACACTTGATAAGGAGCAAGGGAAAAGGAGGACGAGAATTCCTAATGTCAGTGATTCTGTTAAAGACTTTGACCATGCCTTATGGGAAACTGCAAAGTTAAAATATAAATAAACTGACTCTAAAACCTCAATATTGCAACAGTAGTGGCTGAGTTGAATTTAAATTACCTTCTGTAATTCTTGGAATATCTAATGCTTTAAGAAAGTGTGATGTTTTTCTTACCTCTTACATAACTTTTTTTTTGTCAAATTTCTGCAGCAGTGTATTGATTTTTTTTTTTTTTTTTTTAAGGCAGGGATTATCGAGCCTGTTACCAGTTGCTTACAAATAAGGGCTGGACATGTTAGAGAACTAACAATTCAAAGAGCAGGGGATTCTTCTCAAAGTCTTATCCAACGATCCTAACATTTTCCTCAAAAGTACCTGACTATGGTAGAAAGATAAGGATAGGAACATCATATTAGTGACTGTCATTTTATTTTATTTATCTGCTGAGTGCAGTGCAGAGAAAGAATCACTCTTCAGCTCTGAAATTACTGTAGGTCCTGTCCACAAATAGAACCTAAGTGCTGCAGACTACACTGTGCTTTTGCTCTTTGCATCCTGAAAGACTTTTTGGCTTGAGGAAAAGGCAGTTCTGTGTCTGCTCACAAACAGTGAAAATCAGTCAGCTGCACACAGGAGATCAGATTTGAAGGTGTGGTTTTGCCTTGACCCTCAGAATAGAAACACCAGCAGGAGCACAGGCTGGCCCCCTCCATGGCCCAGCATTTTGGGGTTAGTCTGTGCAGACCTGCAGTATTCTCTCTTATTGATTAGAATTCATTTGATAGTACTATTATGCCTCTACTGAATACAAAATGATTCTGTGAGCCTTAGAGGGGCTTTTTTTTCTCTTCTACAATGGTATATAAGACAAGTAAATCTACAGGACACTCTTTGACTGCTGATTCATTTCTGATTCATAAAAATAAACAGATAGCAAGACATATGTCTGAGTTGAACAGCATTTACTCTGTGGGAACATGTAAATGTAATAACACTCTTTAACAGGGTTAAACAATATTAGCCCTCTGATTTGTCATTATTAGTGTCACTAATTCTAGTTTCATGAACATCACTGAAAATATATGGCATGCAAAAAACTACTACCATAATGTGAGCACATGCATCTGTCTTTCCAGAAGAAAAACAGGCTTGGCAGGGACTGCAGTTCTGCAAGGATTTGAAACAACAACTTTTTATTCATTAAAATGTGGTTATGGTCTGAAAATGGACTTGAGAGAGAGGAGGAGGGAGGGAAAAATTGATCTCTCATTACAGACAGCACTTAGCAGTTCCAGTTTGTCTTCCAGTGGCAGTCTGCACTGACAGATACAATGGCTTATTACTGCCCCCACTGATGCCAAGGGAAAAATTCCCTGTGGAATTCAATGGGAGAAAGACCAGACCCCAAATCTGGACTGCTGTCAACAGTGGGGAGCCAATGTCAGCCTAAACAGAGCAAGTTTGGTTTCTTTTCTGCCCCATGTGTCTCGAACACCCTGCCAGCTCCGAGTGGAATCCAGGCTCTTTACAGCTTGTGAGGAGAGTGGCTGGGCAGGCTCTGCCAAGCCTGTGGAGTTTGAGGCTGTGTGAACCTCGTGAAATATTTACCAGCTTTGCAGGACTGGGGATTGACTTCTGCAGGCCAGTTCTCTTCTGACTTCAGGCCAGGGCTCATCTCCTCACCAGGACACTGCCGCTGCTCTGGGTGTCCATGTGCACACACACAAAGGCAGTTGCCAAAATGTGGCACCTGCACATGGTCACATCCCCAAAGGCACAGCCTGGACTGAGTCTCCAGAAGGAGGCTGTCCCAGGAACGTGGCCTGTGCCTCAATAACCTGTTCTGAAAGCCCCCAGTGCAGAGGAGACACCAGAACAGCCTGCCCAGGGTTTCCCTGCTCCTGCATGTAGGAAAGACATTTTCCTAATGCCTTAACCCCAATTGTCTTTGCTGCAAATAAGGTGATTTCTGAAGGAAAAAGAAGAGTATTGTTCTCTTTAAAACAAACTCCTGCACGTTGGAAGACTTTTGTCATATCTTTCCTCTTATCAAATCTTTCCTCGTTCTTTCCTTCTCTAGACTAAACAAACCCAATTCCTACAACCTTTCCTTACAGGTCATGTTTTCCGCATCTTTTATCACTCCTTTCTGCTCTTCCCTGGCCTCTTGCCAGTCAAACCAAATGATGGTTCCCAAAGCTGGACATCCTGCCCCTATTTTGTTCCTTTGGATATAGGACAGTGAAGGCAGCAGAATTAGTAAGAGATGAAGGGCTGATTTTTAATCCCCTCCATTATCCCTGAGCTGGATAGCAGTGCTGCAGGGGTTTAGGGGAAAAAAAGAGCCAAAGTGGGAGCTCACTGAAGCGCTGAACAAATTACATCAATTCCTAGTTATGACCATCTCTTAAATTATGCCAAGTCCTCATTAACCCTGAGGTTATTACTTGGCTCAGATAAACATTCACCTGCACGTTCACCTCGGATGGGGTTTTGGGGACAGCGCGAGGAGTTTGCCTGGATCAGCTCGATTCCTGCCAGCACCACCGTGCTCCCACAGCCCCAGGGAGGAGTGGATCACGACAGAAATTGCTGTTCCTACTGTGGGAGCAGGGGGAGGACACTGTTGTCATGTCCATGTTCTATCTGTCATCTACTGGTAGCTATTTATACTGCGCTTATCGCCGGGGTGGGATGAGCAGGGGGTAACGGGAACGAGTGAGAGCCTCCGAGGCACGGAGCCGAAAAAAGCAAGATTCCTGTTGGGTTTTAATGTGCCAGACTGAGCCTGGGAGGGAGACGCTACCTGTCACAGCACGGGGACTGCTCTGCAGGCACGGCATCTCTGCAGAGCCACGGCCTTCCAGTGGCACTCAGAACCCCTGAAAAATCACAAATTGCAAATCCCTCCAGGACTCAGCTCCAGGGCTTTAATAGCAGCATGTTTTATTCAGCCTGTTTCTCCCGTGCTCTATGTTGTCCTTTATATGTTTTCAATATTTAAAGCCTGTTTTTCATGACAATGGTTCTTCTGGCATTTCCACACAGGATTTTTCTTTTCCCGTGTCTCTTCGTTCCAGAAATGATGTGGTTTTGTGCACTGTTCTCCTATGGCTGGGAAATCTCTGGGTGTCCATTAAAATGAGAAGAGTGACAGAAAATTAAATTAGTTTTATTATCTATAGTTGCAGTGCTAGGAAAAAGATTGGAACTCTATCTGTTTGGGCTGTGTAGCACAGGTAGAGCCAGAGAGCCAGACTTGGCCTCACCCAGATTATTAGTTTTTCTTTTTTTCTTAATTCTATCCCTTCAATTGATTTTAAAAGAACCATCATTGCCTTTTATTGTTATAAACTAAGCAGTGTGGGAGGTTTCAAACAAACCCATTTAATTTTTTAACCCTCCACTTCCTCCGTGACATAGCCATTCCCCAAACACTGTGGATTTCGTGCTACTGGTGATGGGAAATCAAGGACCTTTTTAAAATGGAATAATTTCTCCAGACAGTCCTGCTGTTGACAAATCCAGTTAATACTACTACACAGTTTTAGAGAATACTGAGAAATGTTACATCTACTCATTCACCTGCAGAATAACTTAGCACTACCTGTCAGCATTTAAAGGGGATTGTCTGTAATTAGGCTGCTATAAAATATAAGTATAGTGGTCACAGACAATAAAACCCAAGGAAGTGTCTTTGCAGTGTGTCTGAACACACACAGTTCCATATGACCATAATGATCTTTCACAGGAGGCTCCTATGGAAAAAGAAAAATTAATGTGTATGTGTAAATGAATCTACACACAAACACCCAACTGCAGAGGGGGTCTATCAGGTTTATTAGTTATGTATCACCTCCAGGGAAAATGGAACTTGGTCTAGGGACATTTAAAAGAATTATTTTTAACTGAAGATGATTACATCTGTGTCTGTGATCCCACAAGATGCTGGGGTTTCTTTGTCTTCCTCTTGTTTTCCCTGGAGACAGCATAGGAAAATGAACAAAGCAGAAATGCAGAAATCTGTGGCTACTCTGGAGACAGAGGCAGCCTCGTGCATGGCCTGGGAAAGGAGAGCCAACATTCCTCTTTCCATCAGGAGTCCAAAGCTCCTTCCTAGAGACAGAAAAGCTACGGCTGCCAACACAGAGAACATCCCTGGGGGGCTCTGGGGGCTTTGGGGCCACCCTGGGTGCTGCTGCTGGCAGGTTGCAGCCCCGGAGAGTTGTTCTGCCATAAAAACAGGGGCAGAGCATCCCCTCTGCTTATTCCCTCTGAAATGGGGTATTGAGGAGGGGGGAGTCCCAAACCATGGGACTTCCAGGGCTCTTGGGATGCAGGACCAAGTGTTCATCCCCTCCTGAGTGCCTGGTGCCCTGCAGGGATGGTGGCCTGGGTTGGATCGGGGCTGTCGCTGCTCCCTGGTCTCACCCGGGGCACAGAGACCCAGAGGAGCCAGGCTGCAGCTTCTCACCCTCACGTCTGTCAGCTCTGGGTTTAATGGCCCAGCTCCCTGGAAAGATGAAATATATGGTTGGGCAATAAAAGAAAAGCTGGAAAGAAAGATTTATAATTTTCCCCTTAAGCCTGTCATTCATGTCATTAATATAGATGTCATTTAGGAGGGCAACAACTTTCTCTTCTTTTTTCTTCTTTCTCTCTCTCTCTCTTTTTTTTTTTTTTTTTTTTTTTTTTTTTTTTTTTTTTTTGCTAAAAGCTTTGTGTATGTACCCACAGTCTGACAACCAAATGGGTCTGCCTTTCTTTTTTTCCCCTCCAATATGTGGATTGCTTCTAATTCTGTCAGTCAAATGGAGCAGCAGTTTCGGGAGGGGAGTGATTAAGGTTCCCTCGGCATAAAGGGCTGCATGCTGTGCCTCCGCTATTCATCAGCAATGGGGATGGAAGAGCAATTCCAGGCGCCTGAATAACAGGATTTTTTCAAACATACAAAACACACCTTAGAAATACTTTACCAGCGAAGCGCACAGTTTCCAAGTGCCATGCTGATTTTCTGTTTATTCATGCTTTATTTTCAGTTTTCACCATGTTCACCCCACTCAGCCCGAGTGGCTCTCTCGGTGCTTGACTCCAGACTCCCCCAGCAAAGCACTTGGTAGTTCCTTAATTTCGCTTAACACGCTAAAACAAAACTATTTAAGCTTGTGCTTAAAGTAAAACCTTTGTTACAGACTTTGTTAAAAGAATCTTCACGATTAGATCTGAGTCTATGGTGTTGGTCATTTATGGGGGGGGCAAAAAATGCAGAGTATGCAATCCTGAAGTATTTCCCAAACCAGTGTCAATTTAACAAAATAGTTGTGTAAGGAAAAAAATATTTAAAAGGTGGAATGTTTCTGAAGGTGTTTTTAAGCAGGCTGCCAGTTTGCAATTTCTCCCAGAATTATTATAAAATCCCCCCTTTTTATTTATAGTCAAACAGTATATTTCATTTGATCTCAGGTATTTTCTGTTTCCTTTTTGATTCCTCAAATATTTTTGACAATGATTTAAAGTTTCTCTGAAATGGAAATGCAGATGGGAAACGGAGCAGCTGGGGCTTACTGAGGAGTCAGGGAGTCTGTTGCAGGTAATGGATTCACAGTCCCCCAGATATCAGTCCAGCACCACTGTCATAATACCCTCCACTTCATGCAGTTAAGATGAAAAATACAGATGATAAATTGTACTCCTACATACCAAGGGATGGTGGGGGTCCTCAGAGACCCAGCGTTTGTTGAAATGCAAGATATCGCTTCTTGATTCCCCACTCTGTTTTATGGTGTGGCAAATTTATT
Source organism: Aegithalos caudatus (assembly GCA_013389925.1). Taxonomy (NCBI): domain Eukaryota; kingdom Metazoa; phylum Chordata; class Aves; order Passeriformes; family Aegithalidae; genus Aegithalos; species Aegithalos caudatus. Next base: position 204,616 of record WEIU01007592.1, read on the forward strand.
ATGGAGATAATATTCAATGCCCACACTTTGCTGAATTTAAATCGAGGAGAACTTATCCAGGTCAGGGTTGGTTTGGTTGTTGTTTTTTGTGGTTTTTTTTTTCCCTCATCACTTTTAATGTCTGCAAACATCCTGTCTGTGTGAGTGCCTGTACCAGCGTGTCCGCTGTGTTTGCCAAGGTACAATGGAGGGAACACTTGGGTGCCACACGGGAAATGTTTCATGAAAAGAGTATCTAAAACCATCCCAGACTGTCTGCTCTGCACTCAAATGCAGGACATTATTTCATGATTCCCTGTGATCCCTTCGGCATTGTAATTCTAAACTGTGCAAAGAGAAGTGGATGAAGGTGGATTACAAATTCTAGGCTGTATAAAGAACCTGTAATTATTTGTTAAACTGTTGTGTTTAGTCTCCCGTTCTGCTGTCCCCAGCCTGGGCTGGGCAGTGTTTTCCAGTTTAACTCCCTGGTTGTTTTACCGGTGTATAAGGACATGTGCCTCCTTCAGCTTTCTCACAGGCTTGCAGATAAGATTTCTCCTTCAAATCCCAGGGATGGCCTGAGATTGTCTGCAGGCAGAGGATAATTGCCTGTGGGATACAAGCTCCAGTCCCACGCTGGGCTGATTGGACACTTTTTGACCTGACAGCAGACATTTCTGTATGAGCACGATGTCTCCAGACATCTTCTCATGTTTTTTGGTTTGTTATTTTTATTTTCTTTTTTTCTTGTTTCCCCTCAGACACAATTGAATTTGTTTTGCTTCAAGGTAGAATTTCCCCTAAAATGCAAAAAAAAAAAAACCAAAAACCAAAAAACTCCTTCTCTGTCCACCCTTCCTTTCTCAGACAATGAGTCCCCTGCTTCATCTGGAGATGTGTGTGTATGTATCTATACCTATGTATGGATTTACCTACATGTATATTCTTTCTTTACCCTGTTCCACTGTGATTTAAAATAGCAACCCTTTGCCAGTCTCTCCTCTCCCACCAGAGACAGGTAGGGTTATTTTGGAAGGTGCGAGGGTTGTTTGTTTTAACTTTTCTTTAAGTCACCAGAACGGTGTTAAATATAATTTCCATGAAATGCTCCAAACCCACGGCATTTGCCTGGGTGTATTGTTTTTCAGGCTCTCTCCCACCTCTAATCAGCTATGATTCGGCACAGTTGGCAGTCTCTGCTCAGCAAGCAGACTGTCTGAATCACAACTCAGCCCTAGAAAGGATGGTCTTTCTAGGTCAGGGCTAAATATACTGACTATGGGGGTGAGCATGGAAAAGTTCCCATTGCAGCTGCTATCCTGCACTGAGTCTGCAGGGATAAAACTCCCCACCTTGACAGCATATTGTGAGGCTTCACTGACTGGGATGTGGAAGGGGAAGAGGGAAAGTCCTGTGGCATCCCTGCCCCACAGCAGTGAGAGCCTTTGGGGCTGTGGCATCCACAGCAGCCTCACCACGGCTCTGAGCTGGATGGAAAAAGGCCATGGGAGCAGTCCCTGTCACCTTGGCATGAACTGGGCCCATGCCCACACTTTACCTTGCTCTTTCCTAGGACTGACAGCTGGTGGGATGAGGAGGGCTGGGTTCCCCTGCCCTGGGAACGTGCTGCCTGCAGGATGCTGCTTCTTCTCCATCCCCAGGCAGGGAGGGACAGCTCCCAGAGCTTTCCCCGGTCTGAAGGACACTTCCAGGATGGCTGGCTGGCAAGGAGAGCCAGCTCTGTGCTGCACAGGGGGTACTGGTGACATCCTCAGGGTGAGGATGCCCTGGAGTGGGGAAGCAGAGTGGCCCAGGCAGGGAGAGCCCAGCGCTTCCCTCGGGCTGGGTCTGCACGGAGCCCCCGGAGCCTCGGCAGCTGTGGAAACAGAGCTCTCAGCACATCCCCCTCCAGCCTGCTCCAGCTACTCCTCCAGCCCAGGGCTGACACTTGGCAATCTGGCTGGAAAAATTAGAGCACAAATCCATGTGCTGTTTGAAGTCAGTAATGAAACAAACTCCCGTTTCCAGGAGTGGGACTTCATTTCCATTGGCCTCTTCCTATTAATTCTGTAATACCATTTTTCATTTTTATATAACGCAACCAGCCTCCTGCAAGAGTTTTCTTTCCTTTTAGAAGATGAAGCTTCAAGATTGTTACAGTTGCTAGAGGCAACTATTCTGCAAAATCTTTTTATAAAATGTATTTATCTAATTAAAAATCTTTTAACAGCACCATGCCTGTAGGATCAAAAATCTCATTTATACTGTGCAGGACTGGAGCAAGTATTTGCTGCTTCTGTAGAGCCACAGATAAACAGGGACTGGAGGGGCAAAAAAATGACTGCTCCAACCCAGCTAATCCTAATGCACTTTTTCCAATAAAAAAGTGGGCTCTAAGACCTCTCTGGTTTATTATTGGAAGAAAAGTAATGGGGAGGGGGGAGGAGTAAGCTTATAATGGAGTCAATTCAATGTAGTTGGCAACAAGAGTAGAACAGCCTTACATCAGTGACATTTTCCAGTGAAACAAACCTGTTGTACAGAGAACAATTTTTAATTAACTCTATATCTCATGTGTCGAGGAACGTGAGCAAACTTCTTTATGACTTTACTTTTGGCTGCAAAGTATATCCCAGTTTTTATTCTCCAAGAATAGATCCATGAGGTGAGTGGCAGGGAAGGGAGGGTTTCTAAATATGCATGTGAGACGGTACAAAGCAACTTTGCAGGCACTTTATTGATTTTATCTGCTTCTTTTTCATGAGGCAGAGCATTTATTAAGCACTAAATGGTACTCAGAGAGTCTTTAGGAGGACAAGGCTTGTTGAAGTTAGCAGGGAGTTTGGAGAAACCAAGTATTTGTTATTCAACCTTGAGGAGAAGAGCCCAGGCTGCCCAAGCTGGTGGCCAGGGTGGCCCTGTCATGGTGGCAGTGCCACTGTCCTGCCATGCTGGCTCTTGTGGCTCCAGGAGTGTCCCAGGAGCTGCTGGTGGCCATCTCTGCTCTCCTGTGCCCACTGCAGAGCCCACTCTGGACTCTGACCTGATGAAGGGAGAAAAAGCTTTTTCCTTATGGTGGCATCACCGTGTCCCATGTCCTGACTCTTCTCTGTGGGGCGAGAGTGATCCCTGGTACAATGGGACAAGGCTCAGGTGGGGAACTAGAGGAGGTGACTTTTCAGGGATTGGGTTGGCATGAGTGACCTCTCAGGGAAGTCAGGAAGAAACTGGAAGTGTCTGTGCCATGTCTGTGCCGTGCTGCAGCCACACTGAAGCTCAGTGTAATGTCTGGAGATGTTTCTCCAGAAACCAAAGCTACCAAATCACCAAAATGAAACACTTGCTTTGTGGTTTTTGGTTGGTTTTTTTAACCTATCCTAGTTCAAAATAACTTCTGTTCTTAATTAACTTACCCAATCAACACCATCAACCAGCCCCTGCCAGCTGTTTGGCTGTGTTTCTCTCTTCTGGTGAAGATGTGCTCAGAGCAAGGACTTGCACTGGCTGCAGTCTGAACTGGTGTCAGACAAAAAACCACAGAGAATGAGCATAAAAAACACATGAGCATCTCTTTGGCTTTGACCATGTTTTGATTCCAGGAACTTTGTTCAAAATAGACTGCTCTCAGGGCCACCAAAGGAGCCTGATAATTTTCAGTCAAGCTGAAGAAATGAGTATTTCATGGGGAGTTGAAAAGGAATTTAATAGAGCTACCTATAAACCAATTGGTTTCACTTGTGGTCCCAAGGCTCAGCAGAGCTCAGGTATTTCTCTCTGGTGGTCCCTGCTTGGCCTGTACCCATCACTGCTCCTTCCACTGATGTGCAGAGATCAGAGCTGCACTGCAGACAGAGGAGTGGGGTGCTGAACAGCACAGATCATAGGGGAGCAGAATTTGTATGCTTTAGCACAAATTAGATTGCATTTCTAAAGTCCTAATAAGCATAGAGATGGATCCAGCGGGATTGTTACAAACCAAAGCAGAATAATAAGCTCATCCAGAATTTAGCTAATGGACAAAAGGAGAGACAGTTCTCAACTAATGGGCACATCAAATGGAGCAGAGAGCATCTCTCTAAGAAGAAATACAATCCTATTCTGGGATGCTGGGGCCTGCAGTGGACATGGAGGGACTTTACAAATTGTAGCTGTGCTGATGAGTGGGGAGCAGAGTCTCACTCTTAAATATGAGAGTCAAGGAAGTACTTTAGGTATTGATGAAAAATTGCTTTTAGGAGACCAAGTCCTTCATTGAAACTAATTGAGAATTTGTCATTGACTGCAGTGGGATCAGCACTAGACCTGTAACAAGAAAATAATAATGGGCTTGTCTGAGAGATAAATAATAATAATATAAAAAGCCAGCATTGAGAGCAGCCAAGAGCTTTCTGTGTGGCTCTAGGAACACTGTACTTGGTGAATCATTTCTCTGTTAGATAGAGCATTTGTTCGGCTCCTGATTTATCTCCAAGCAAATTTAGACTACTCAAAATCGATTTGCTCGTTATAATTTTTCAATGCCTATGGGCAAACTCTTGGCTTCTGCTGTTCCCTGTTGTTGTTCCTGCTGAGCATTGGTTGCCTGGCTCACGTGGGCCTGTGCCCCCTCCCTGCTGTGTGACGAAATGTGATAAATAGAGGCTGGGGGAAATCACAGCACCCTGCGTTTCACAGGGGTGGGTTCATGGCTCAAAAGGGCTCTGTTACACCACTCTTACACCCAAAGTGAGCCCCAAAATTCTGATTCCAGTTTTTTTTTAGAGTCAGTTCAAAGCACCTGTTCTTTAAAAGAATTGGGTGCACATGTTAACAGGCAGTAAAGAAAAGCAAAGCAAGCCAGGCAGCAGCTAAAGAGACCTTAAAAGGCTTCCCTGAGAGCCATTGAGCCAGGAACCTGTGAATATCCATTAATGAAAGTTATTTTGCTGATGCAGGTTTCCAACAATAATTTGATTGGGTTGGACTGCTGTTTGGGAGGAGGGGACCTAAGGAACATCCCTGGACATTATTCTGGGGGCCTTTTAAGGCAATACCAGCTCACTGTCAGCACATTTTATGGACACTGCTGCAGCTCCTCTGGCTACTCGCTGGATGGGATTCAAGCAGTAACCTGGAGGGGATTTTACAGACCTCTGGCCTTTTCTGTTGAAGCTGCTGCCTACCCAGGATCCTGTCCAAATTTTATTTAGATATTCCTATTTGGCCTCCCTGTTTAGAATTTTAATTACATTTGGCTATTCCGCATGCCCTCAATCCAGTTTTGTGTTTCAGTGGGTGCTCCTCAGTACTGAGAACTCATTACCTGTGGGGGTACCAAAGGATCCTTCAGCCTTTATCACTTGCACTTCCTCTGAAATTCTGGGGTTTGCAGCCCTGCCTGTCCCAGAAGAGCTTCCCCAGGAGCAGATGTGCTGGTTTTAACCTGTGTAAAAATCTCTGTTCAGCTGCAAGAGCAGCCCAGGCTGAGCTCAGCTCTGTTGTCAGGAGATTCTGTGATCCTCTGTACAAGGGAGCTGCTGTTTCTAACTCACACAAGTGACACACAGGTTTGTCTCACGTCAGACTCAGCAGCTCCTCAGGTGTTGGGTTTAGCACTGAGCCTTCATTGGGATCCTTTGTTCTTGCAGTACCTTACACCAAACACATTTTTTGGAAATGCTAAGAATTTGCATGATATTAAAATGCATGTTCCGCTGGGCTTTCCAGTTAATTCTTTCTCTTTTCTTTCCTTTGCATTTTTTTTTAACAAATAGGGCTCAGTTTTACCATTGTTCAGTTTTTTTTCTTTCATTTAAGCAAAATCTTCAGCCATTCAGTGCCTCTGTTGAGATTTTTTTCTTTCATTACTTTATGGCAGATGAAAGTTAAGAGGTCCAATTACTAACATTTTATGATAGCACAGAATATTATTAAAGCACTTAAGAGGTTATTAACACCTTTTATGTACCTCATTATTTAAAAGCCTGCCATATTTAATCATTTTAGCACCATTAAATTGGCATTAACAACAACCCTATGACTTACACTCAGAAATGTCACCATTTGACAACATTAATGCAATAAAATATCTCACAGAAACCTGGAGGCACCAGGTGAACTATTAAAAAAAAAAAATTGGGATTTTTCATGGGTTCCAACCACAGAGATCTGCAAGGAGAGGCACAGGGATGCCCACCTCAGCCTGCTGGCAGTGCCTGCTCCAGAGGGAGCCAGGGGAATGTGTTTGGCAGGAAAAGCTGGGTTTGCTGCAGGACCCTCAGCAGTGGGTGAGGGACACGAGGGACACTCAGACCTCCCTGTGCAGAGAAGCAGGAGCTGATCCTTGGCCAGTCCTCTCTGGAGTCCAAGTGCAGCTGAAGGTCAGGGGTCTTGCCTGGGCAATGGGAGTCCTGGGAATCCTTTTGTGTCCCCGTGGGTGCTGTGGCACCTTTGCTGTGTCCATGCCATGGCACAGGCTTTGAGAGCCCTTAATTCAGTGACTGTCACACTCCTCCCTGTGCCTGGTGATGGATGAGCACCTCTGACAGGTGAGGGAACAGCAAAGCCTCATTCCCTGTCCTGCCAGGGCCCCTTGTTCACAGGAGTTACACATGTGCCATTCCCTCTTAAAGTTGTATCATTATTTCTCCTGTGATTTTCCCTTTGGATCCCTTTCCTTTCCTTTCTTTTCTCCCCTCTGTCTGTGCTGGGGGGCTGACACACAGACTGCTGGTTGGCGACTGCACCCTCAGCATCTGCCTCTGCCCTCTGATTATCAAGGACAAAACCCAACAGCAGACTGGAACATCACGTTAATCAAGGCAGAAATATTATTTTTGCAGCCTTCTGATTATTTCTAACAACCTTGGAAAAGCCAGTGGGACTGGGTGGGTCGGAAAAGCTCCGGCGACATTGGGAGTGTTCCAGCCCCTGGAGTTTTTCCAGCTCCTGCAGTTTTCAGCTCACCAGCTCAAGGTTCAATTCATGTGGGACTCTTCCACAGCAAAATATGGGATGAATTGTGTTTTCTCTGTAAGGTTTACAAATAAATCCCTTTCCTATAATCATTATTTTCATAGACAAGTGTTACTAATATATTTGGCATTTTAAAGCACATCCTTGAATTTACCCTGGCAACTGCTGTACAGCTGAACACACAATCAGGGAAATCTATTCCATGACTTTAGTAGTATTTGCATTCTTTTTGTGATGGTCTAACAAGGAAAAAAAAATGGAAAAAAGTCCCCAAAGCCTCAAATTTAGAGCCATAAAAGGCCTCCTGAGTTATTTTTCAGATGTTGGCACTCAGACAAGTGACTGTGTCAAAAACCCCAACAGGTCTATGTACAAAACCATCTGCTGGAAGGGTGCCAGCAGCACTATCAGGATATTAGTTCAGCCTTTTGGGGAGGGTAAATGTCAGTGTTTGTAGCTGGGCAGGGTCAGGGTGTTCAGTGTTAACGAGGCTGCCTGTCCACAGCCCAATCCCCCCTTCCTACCTGCTCTGTGGGATCTTCCCTGTTTCCATTGCCCTTGAAGGGATGGATTAATATTCCAGCCCAGCCACGCTTGGGTTTGGTTTGCTGTTTGTAATACATCCATGTCTGCAGCAGTTAAATGCTGGTAGGTCTTCAGGTCTGTTAAACAAATTATGGCAGCCTTGAGACATCATTGCACGGGGCTTCATCCCCCACAGCCAGCATGCAGATCACTCAGGTACAGGGAGAGGAGGGAATGGGGCCTCCTGCCAATCCCACCCTCCAGCAGAGCCAGCTCCCCCCTTCTCTGGGAAAGAGGGGGATTGATTAGCATGTCTTGGTGCAGGGTTTAACAGCAGTGCCCCAGCCCTGAGGACAGAGCTATGTCTGGTTTTCTCCCCCAGGTCTGGGTCTATCTCTCCAGGTATCTCTGAAATTCCCTGGCCCTCCTTTCCTCCATGTCCCCCACTCTTTTCAAGGGTATTTTTGTGTGTTTGTGTGCTGCAGCACCCTTCACTAGAAGCTGTGCCATGGTGATGGAGCCAGGCAGTGTCCTTGGGACCTGGGCCATGGGGTGCACCCCTGCAGGACCCTGGGGAGAAGGGAGGCTGTGTCTGGCTGTGTCTGAGGGCTCCCTGCCCCAGCTGCTGCTGCTGCCAGCTGGGCTCTTTGGGACAGGAGTGTCTCTGCAGGGCCAGCAGCAGCTCCCCTTGCCATGGGCACTGTGGGTCTGATGTTCCTGCAGGGAACACTGAAGTGACCAAACTGGGCAAGGACTGGGCACCAAGGGGAAGAGCTGCTATGCATTTATATATTATGCTATATGATGCTATTCTGAAAATGGCAAAGCACGGATCCTGCCTATAGGAACAAGTTTTATCTGTTCCATCAATACAGTTGCAGCAACAGATAATTATTGCATTCAATGCTGTAAAATAGCTCCCATGTGGCTTTTCTTACCAAGTCTTCACTACCAAAAAAGGTGTGACTTCTATTTCTTTTTCTTTATGGGCAGATAGCTAATAAATGATAACTATTTTCCTTTAAAATCTGGGGGTGATGAGACTCCAGACCCAAAGGCAGCACTGCTGGGTGAGAGTAGCCATTGGCCAAGGGAAATGGTTCGGTCCCTGTGGTTATTTCAGACTCACCATTGCCCTTTACCTGCTGAGTTAACTTAAAAACCTGCCTAGGAGCTGCCCTGGGACACTCATCCCAGCCTGTGCAGCCAGGCCAGCAGAAGTTTCTAGTTTAGCCTGCCCTTCCTCGGTTGAGGGCCCCATCTCCTCAGCAAGCAGAGCTGAACAATTTGGCTGTGTTTTGCAGAGTGCCATCAGCCCAGGCTGGTGCAAACCCGGGATCATTTATCATCTGGGGCTGTGATGGATGAGCTGATGGGAATCGGTGCCTTTGCTCCATTAGCGTTGGAACCAAACCGATCTCCTTGTTGGCAGCCTCGGCTGGAAAGATCCTCGGTGCCCCGTGGCACCTTTCCCTCTTTGGAGAAGCCCTCTGTCCTTCAGGGGGGACTGGGAGCCATCAGCACAGTGACCCCCGAGGTTTTGCTGCCCGTGCTGGGCTGAGCTTTCCCCGCCGTGCTCAGTGGATATCGCAATTCCTGCCGGGAGGCTGCCTCAGCTCCCCGGGGACAGTGCCCAGCACCCCCAGGCAGGTGAGGCACATCCCGCAGCTACTTCGCAGCCTGGGATTTGCGTGTCTGCATAGTGCCTGGTTTGCAGCACCGAGTTATTTGCATTTGTGTGGGTTTTTTGTTGTTTTTTTTTTCTGCCCCAGATCCCACGACGAGCTGTGCTCGGAGCCGCTGCCTCTGGCACGCAGCGCAGCCGGGGCTGCCTCGCTCCTGCAGCTCACCTGGTGCTCGCCACACATTCAGCAGTTCGAGTTAAAGTTAGCACTGGCTTTTAAGGTCTATTCCAACCCATTTAACTCCTCGGCTTTGTGTGAAAAACAAATGGGAAATATAAAAGCTTACATCAGCTCCTGCAACTCGCGAAGTGAATGGGAAAGCTGCAATAAATGTACCGTCAGAAAAAGAGCTGTGTGTAAACTCTCACTTTGTTCAAAGACAGTTTATCGTCAAAAGATAATTTTAGGTGACAGTTGTTGCTGGGGTATTTTGTGCTTTTTTTGAAATTATTACTACTTTTTAGTTATACGGCGTCATTCTTGAACAGATAGTCAAACAAGCGAGATTGGCTCATCATTCCTCTTTAATTCCACATCATGTCACTTTGGAAGGGAAATGGCTTGGTAAAAGCCAGAGAGTTCAGATACGATGCTGGCAGATCGTTATGAAATATTCACAAGACATTTAGTTTAACTTGGTGCTAATTGAACACTGACAGCACAAGTTACTCCTGCCTGCAGCAATAGTCTATCACGTTTAGGCAAGTGGCATTCCTTCCCCTTTGATGCTCTCCGAGATTGGAGGCTGCGAGGGAGCACAGTTAACATCCAGTAAACACTCGGGGAGCAGCGCTGGAGACGCATCCTGCAAGGAGAATCCTCCTAAAAGTGAAGAGAGTTTATTTGCACAGGGGCTGTGGTAAGGCTTCCACTTTGTCGATGAAAATACTCGGTATTAGGTGAGGGGTGACTCTAAATTGATAGCCTTTTTTTGTGTTGTTTTAAATATCCTCCTGAGTGAAGACACTTAAAAGCAAGACTGTTTGCAGGTTACCTAATTTCTGAAGCTCTGGCCCAAAAGGCCTCCTTGCCCTGAGATGAGAGGTTTCCCAGGCAGTTACAGCAGTACTGGTATAACTCTATTTTTTCTATGAGATGTGGCCCTCTTTACTTATTTCCTCTTTATTTCTATAGCTCAACATGCTATTACTGATATTTGTGAATTTGTTTCTTATTTGTCAGTTCAGCTTCCCTGTGGACATTTAATAACAGGAATTTTCCTACCATTTTAATTGTCTCTTATTCCAGAGCCAAGCAGAGTTTGAAGCAGAGCACTAATGCCATCATTTCAGTCTTTAGACATGATGTGTGGTCTAAATAGCTTGGATCAAAACCCAGTGCCCAGCTTTGCCTAAAACCCTCTGGCCATCTGTGGCTTAGATGCACTCATCTGCCTCGGGTGCCTCAGTTTCCCAGCTATGGAGAAAGGCCAAGTTGTTACTCAAGGACTTTTCTCATCTTCCCATTTGGAGGAGTTTGCTGCAGACTCCTCCTGTGTGGCCAGCACAGGGGGTGCCCAGCAGGAATGTGCAGGAGCAGCTGCCCCAGCAGGGACCCTGCTCCTCCAGGCACATTTTGTCACTCTCAGCGAGCTGAAGGACTGAGTGACCCAGAATATTTTTAATTTACCCCTTCTGCCAAATTCACCTGTCCTAGGGAGTTAAAATGGAGCTGGAGTCACATATGAGCAGGTGTTACTGAAACTGTCACTGAGTACTGAGGTGACAAAGCTTTGATTTCATGAGTCCCTCTCATGAATGGTGACTGAGCCTTGCTGGCTGTAGAAGGGCAGTCATAGTGCAGCCACTGACCAAAGCAGTAGTGGTACTACAACTGGTAGTAGCCATCTAAGAGCTCCAGCAGCTTGGAGTAAACACTGTTGTTCAGTGCTTGTACAAATGCAGGGAAAATGGGCATCCCCTTCCCCATAGCCCTGATGGGAAGCTACAAGTGGATGTAAACAGCCAAGGAATATGAGTTAAAATGTGAGGACTATTGCACAGCACACACTGATGCTGAGGCTGTTTTTCCCTTTTAAACAGAAATCATTAGAAATGGGGAGTGCTAAAAGGATTTCAAGGAGGTATCTGTGATTTCTTTGAAGCTTGGCATGGAGGGTGAAGGATGGTTTCTGAGCTGGACAGACTGGAACCAGCACTGGAGGACCCTGCTGGGGTGATCCCCACTCCACTTGCCTCCAGTGCCAGTCATGGTGAAATGGGGATCACCCCAAAAGAGCTTCTGTCTGAGGTGGGGGACACCCAGCTGGGATTGCAGAGAGGAGGGACCAGGTACATTTAAGCAACTAAGAAAATATAATTTCATTAGCAGAAGGTTTTTTCAGCCCAAGCAGATTCTGGATACAAGGCCGTGGCTGAGCTGAAAGCCATAGAAAAGGAGCTTTCCTGCCCTGGAGTTTTACACCAGCTGGTTGATGGCTGTAGATAATGATCTGCTGGGAAAACACACCTTGCTTTCAACAAAAACATATTTTCAAAAGCCAAGGATGCAACACTGGACTAAAAGAGCTTCCAGACTTCCTTTCCATAGACCCCCCACCCTTGGATTGTTGAAAATCACTCTCCCAGTGATACTGTCCTTGGATTGTTGAATAAACTTACAGTCCCCCTCTGCAGAGAAGCAGCAGCAGAGGGAGGGCCATGAAATGTCCCATCCTCCCCAGAGTCCTGCTCCAACTGGCTTCCATAAGCATTGCTCCTCAGGAGGGAAAACAAATGAGGCTTTCAGAACTGTTTTACTTAGTTCATTTCATTCTGGGCTAGAGCAAGGCAAATAGACAGTGGGAGGACTTCACTGATAAAGTTTTTTGGTGTTTTTTCAAAAGCTGAGAATACCAGAAGATAACACAACAGCAAATTAATGCATATTTTAAACCCTTGTAGCTAAACATTCCCTTTTGGGGCTGCGCCAGGTATCTCGTGGTGCCAGTGAAAATGGGATACAGATGTTCACTTGTTTGGATGGAGACACTGCAATAATTCATGCCTGCTACAAATGATCAGCTGCCTTGTGCTCACAAAAGAATACTCTGATCTTTCTGTCAGGAATAAGGAAATAATATCCCCTGTACCTATCTTAAGGAAAATAAGGACTGCAAGAGCTGTGAAATGTGTTTTTTAGTTTTCAAAATGTAATTTCTGTTGTAGCACAGCAGCCTGTGTTGGTAAAAGTGCAACCAGCACGATTCCAGTCCAAGGGTGTCCTCAATCCAAGGAGAATGAGTTGGTGTCTGGGACAGGTATATGGAGAATTAAAATACCTGATGTGAAATGTGGATTCACAGAGGAGCTTTGGGATGCTGTCCCTGAGAGCTTTTTTTCTTTGTTTCCTTTTTTACAACTTCAGCTTTAAATATTTGTGTCTTTTTGTAAGATGAATTTAGGTGGTTTTAACATGTTTTACCTCTGACTTTGAACTCATTTGTGATGAAAATAACCTCACTGAAGTCCCCAGTCACAGTGCTCAGGAATGTGTGGTGTCTGTTTTAAAGGACATGATGGAAAAGGGAGCTGTATCCCCAAAAATACCCAGGGACACGAGGAGAAAGAGCTGAGCCCATCAGGCTGCAACACAACAGCAGGGCTGACACTCACCTTCTGCTTTTCCATGTACAGCAGAGCACTGCAAAACTGGCATCTGCCAGAAGGATTTGTTCCATCCTTGACTACCTGCACCGCTGGTTCCCCCCCGTGCTGCTGTCAGGAGAGGTACAAACACTTCACACCTGCTGCATAGCTCGGGGTTGAAGGAATGCATCTGCAAATTTGGCAGATAGGAATTGCTCTCTTCAAATCTCTTCTTGAAATAGGGGCTCTCTGCTTTTCACTTTTTTTTCTTTTCACAATGCCCATATTAAAATGAAGATTTTTATAATTATTTTTTTTTTAAATCATCTTCTTAATTCATTTTTATGGTGGGGCTGTAATCAAATCCAAACTGACATTTCTGGGTATCCAGCCCCAATGTTGTGTGAGGGTTTTGAATGTGTGCAGTTTTTTCTCTCACTCTCCCAATTTTTTCTTTGTAATTTTTGTGAGGTGCCTTTGGACCTGACACAACTGGCATCATTTGGGATGTAATGACTTTTTCTCCTGGTTTATTTGGGAGTCGTTTAACCTTTTCCATACCTTTCTCAAGTTGTAGCTTGACTTCTAATTGAAAAATCCCATTTAGAATCAAAACCCACTGAAAATTTTTGGATTCATTGCACTTAAATGCAGTGCTTTATTTCCCTATTTTTTTCAACTGTTTTTCTTGGCTTAAATGATTCACCAGATTTTTTTCCAATTTAATGAAAAGTTTTGGCATTCTGAAAGGGCATTTTTGCAGGACTGTTAGCTGATTGTTTTATCCTGTTACTGTTTACTACATTGTAATTGTAGTTTTTCTGCATCACTGCAGACCATGGACAACCCCAGCAGGGCATATATATACATATATATATATATATCTGCAGATTATTCCAAACTTTCCAAAGGCATTGTGGATCCCTGGATAGCAAATTTCTCTCTCTAACAACTGAATACCTTTCCTCGTTTCTCTGTAGGCTCCTCGAAGTCCCCAGCCCCCAGAAGTTCACAGAGCACAGCTAAAAACTGTTTCAGGTTCATTCCCACTTGCTCACAGAATGTAGTAGTTCAGCCAAGATGTGCTGCCCCACTGGTGTTGCTTCACTGGAGCAAGTCACAGCCAGAAATAAAGGCAGGGTCTATATTTTTCTTCCCTAAGTATGTTCAAAACATGAATTTCCATGAGTTTCCAACATAAGACCTATATCTGCATGGTAAGTAGAGTCACTTTCACTTGCAAATGAGGTTGGATCTGCTAAAAAATCTGCTAATTTGCAACAAAAATAGCATCCATCTTTGCTCTGCAAATATAGTCTCTTTGAAAACTGTCCCATTTTCAGAACTGCAGAAGCTTGTAGGATGGGAGAAAGGGGAAGGAGGAAATACCTTGCATTTGAAGTCACTTTGTATTTCTCCAGGACTGTTTCACACACCTTTAGTCATTATGTTCGTTTTGTGTTGTCACATTAATTTTCACAGTAACAGACTGATACAAACAGTGTGACTGCACTGCAGAAGCAAGGGAAGCTGGATTGATTGGGAGGGAGAAGGATTTGTTCAGACATAAATATCTCCTGCCATATTGAGGAGAGTTAAAAAAAAATGGCCAGCCAAGAAATTGCTTTTTTGTAGGAACGTTCTGTTTCTCTCTTTTTCTTAATTTTTTTTTTTCCTTTTAATACATGCTTTAATGTGAGAGACCAGGAAGAAAGGGAAAGCAAGTGGCCATTTAATGAGTCTGAGGTGCTGAATCCAAGTGTTCTTCCAGAGGGTGAAACTGCAAGGAATGGGAGAAAAGGAAGGTGAAGAGGTGTGGAAGATGGTATTAAATAAGGAGGCCTGGTCATGTAAGGTCTTGTTGGGGAAACTGCTGACTTTCTTGCAGGTTGAATACTTGAAGGAATTGCAGAGTCAGGCTCCTGGAAAATCAGGGCACACACCAAAAAATCAGCACCTCAGCACACAACCAGGTGAGCACATCAGGTGCAGAGAGGAGAGCCAGTGCAAGGCCTAATCCTGATCTCCCTGCAGCCCAGGAAGGATGCAGAGACTGCAGAGAGGAGCAGGTTTTGCTGTCCCTGTACAGCAGCACCTACCTGGCCATCATTTTATCCCAGGATGGGGTTGCTCTGTGCAGCTGTGCCCAGACTTTCAGAAAGCTGTTCCAGCACTCACATCTGCTGGCTTGGCAATGCTGCTTTTGCCCTGCCACATCCACAGTGGGATGACTTTCAGTGCAGGCTGAAGCATTCCCTGGGCTCCCATGGCTTTTTTCTTTAAGGGAGGAGCTGAGAGGTGCCTCAGCTTTGGAGCTGACTGAGTTCTCTGCTGGCACTTGTCACTCCTTGAGTATTCTGGGCTGGAGCTTGTGGTCTGCTGTAAGAAAATAAATCCGCCTCTGAGGAGGCTTGAAGAGAAGTCCCAGTATCTGCTCAGAGGTTTTGTTATTCAGGATGGGATCAGTTGCAGCTCTAGGAATGCCTTATTCCTCACACTTCTCCTGTGCTAAGGACAGCTGGGATGGGTCACACTGTCCCTTGTGCAGCATCTGAGCCTTGAACTGAGGTTTCCTCTTGGTATGTCCGAGTTTCTGACACCAAAAGCCTTGGGTGGAAACTCGCTTATGTCTGGCTGGTTGGCAGCAGGCAAAACTCTTAAAGGAAGAACAGCTAATTGCATATTCATAATGGCACATACTTGAGAAAAGCCCTTAATTTCTGCTGTGGTGAATCTGGAAATTCACCCCATCCATGCTCAGCAACATCCACCCCCAGTCTCTGAAGAATGTGGATCAAGCAGAGCTTTTTGGCCCTTTTCCTCTGAGAAAGAACCACTAATTTCTTCAGTTGGAGCACATTATTTTTTTAACAAAAGAGCATGATACAGCTCTATACACCAGTTGGAAGCAACATGATTTGTGTCATGAATACTAATACGTATTTGATGGTATCCTATAAATTCAACACATTCTGAAGAGCGTTAACAAGACTTGTAGGAACCATACTTAAATTCTTCCCCTACTTTTTTGTCAATTAAAGGAAAAGGAAGCTAGTGAGAGTCTGTATTTGTATCCAAAACAAATCTGGCTTGGGTCATGACAAGACTTCTGCACGCCGTGCTAGACCTGGGTCTACAGCACATTCATTGATTTTTGTCTCCATGAATCACTCTAAAGCTATAGGCAACAAAAGCTGAAGCTATGTAGATGTGATTTCTAGTTCATTTGTTGTTCATTAGAAAGATTTTGTCTCTCTCATTTGCAGCACCCCTGCTGCTGCGCGTTCATTAGGAGAATGGAACGTATTCCAAATATTTCCTAGCTCTGGCAGGGCAGATGGTGGAAAGTAATTATCCAAACTCTTCTGGAAAAGGATGGGGGGGGGCGGTGAGGGGGAACACACCCAAATAACCCCAAGTCACCCCCTGCATGCCAGAAGAATTTGGTATTTCTGAGTGCAGACGTGCCGTACACTCTCTGTCTCTCTGGTTGTACAGTGCAGCGTGTTGGAGTGGTGGGAAGTGTGTATGAATGGGAATGTATCACATTACATGTGGGATGTTAGCAAGGCTGGGATTTTTTTTCACAGGAAACTGCATTTGCAAAGAGCACACAGCAACACGCAGTACCCTAAAAGATGTGTGTGAAGGAGTGAGCAGGATTCATTTCCCTAAATCTTCTGGGCAACCCAATGCCTGAGGGAATCCCAGGGAGGGAGGACAGAGCTTGGGCCCACTCCAGTTTCCCCGTCCAGCCCGGTGCAGAGGCGTGAGGACAACTGGAAGCTTCTCAGACACCCGGTCCCCGCTGCCTGCCCTCGGCTGGCGCGGGCAGAAGGATGTCCCAGCGCTCAGACAATGGTGCAGGAAGCAGCTCTGGCTGCATTTCCCTCCTGCTCCCTGGGGAGCCGGGTGAGCACACAAGCCAGGGCCAGATTTAGCTCTTGGATCCACATGAAACATCCCTGAGCCGACTGCTCCCTTCCTCCGTGCTCGGGCTCTTGTCACGGGAGTGGAAGTGGAGCACACAAGGGGAACAGAGGGGCCGAGCCCAGGAGCAGCAGCAGGGCTGGGAATACAATGAGGGGGAAACAAAGAGCGGGGCTGTGTTTGCTGCCTTCCCTTCCCAGGGCCATTCACTTCTCCTGCTTGGAGCCTGTTCCCTCTTTTCAGGAGCCTCTTGACCTGCAGCTCCCTCTCTTCTCAGCAGACAGACCCCAAAGCCCCGTGGCTGGATCCTAATGCCTCTTCAGATCAAACCAGCAACACACTGGGAACACAGAGCCCGAGCTGTGTGTTTGCAGCCAGGCTTTAAGCTCCTTGGCGCTGGCACCAGGGGATCCTGTTTGTTTTCCAACTCCTGGGGACAGCAGTGGTGCTCTCAAAGTCAATACAAACCAACCAGGAGAGGCTTGAGGCAGTGCAGCAGAGCTTATCCAAGTGCTGCCAATCCATCCCTGGGACTGGTGCTCCTGCCGATGGAAGGTGCCTCCAGCACTGACCTGGGCTGTCAGCTCAGGCCTGCACGCCCCAAATCTCACACAAAGAAACCTGGCAGAACACAGAACTTCCTCAAAAGAAGGGGGACAATCGACCCATCCATGCCAAGCCACCCAACTTGGGAGGGAGGTGCTCTGACAGCTGCTCTAAATCCCAGTCAGATTTTCAAAGCTCGCTGTCAGTGGTGGATTTTCAAGCCCCCTCTTTCTCCAGGCACCCTTGCATTGCAGTGAGGGGGTGCAGGTGGAGCTGTTGGGGGCTCTCACTCCATTTCACAGAATCACAGAATGGTCAATGGTGGAAAAACCCTCTAAGGCCATCAAGTCCAACCATTCCCTCAGTGCTGCCAAGGCCACCACCAAACCCTGTCCCTAAGCACCACATTTACACGTCTTTTACACCGAGCAGGAGGCAGGAGACCCCTCTGAGCCCTGTCCAGCTTTCAGGCAGCTCCATCCCCTGGCATCCATCCTCTCCATGGTTAAGTGTTGGTGCCTACACGAGGTGCAGGCTCTGCAGAAGTGGGATGGGAAACTGAGGCATCCCAGAGTCATTGTGACCCTAAACCCCACTGCTGGATCACCCAGCAGACACAACCAGGAGCATTCCTTCCAAACCCAGTGTGGTGCCCCGTGGGAGCTGCCTGTCCTCTCTGGCTGCCCCAGCTTCCTCCAGCCAGGACTGTCCCACCAGGGATTCGGGGATTTGTGCATCCCACATCCAACACCTGAGCCTGTGTTTCCCACAGCCAGGCTGAGTTTTAAACTCCTCTCCATCAGCAATGGCCCGTGGCCTTCAGAGATGAGCAGGGGCTGTAATTGATTCGTCGGGGCTCCTGTTAATTGGGCTTTGCTCAATTGTTGTGATATATTTCGTTCCCGATTATTACGCTCTGGAGCCAAGGTTCCTTTAGGTAATTTACGCTGTAGCCTACGTATGTGTAAAAAATTTATTGCAATCGTGTTTTTAATTAAAATGCATGTGATAATACTAAAAGCAGAGAGAGAGAGAGGGAGGGAGGAGAACGCAGATTAAGTTTTTAATTGTTTTAATAGTGAGATTTGTTTCAGAAAGAACAGGGCATATTGGTTTCCTTGGAAACATTGGCGATGTATTAGCTGTATAAAACCTAGCATAAAAGATTTGAGAAAGTGAAGCCTTTAGGTTTTAACTGATGTTAGAACTCTTTTCATTTGGAAAATCAGATTCACACATGCTCCCTGGAGTCCCAAAACGGTGCCTTTTTTGTGTGTGTTTTCTCTTAAACCTTAGAATTTATAATTTCATAGATTATCGGAATCATTAGAAATCCAAAACTGCGATAACAACAAGAAAAAAAAACCCCTTCAACAATTCAATATCCCTGATTCATACGATTTAATTAGATGTGTCTGTAAGTTCTCTTTGTGCCAAACAGTACCAGGCTCAGGCAAGACTCCACGTGATTTGAGGAAGAAGTGCAAAAAATTTGGCTTTTTTCATGTTTCAGTAAAACCAGAGCTTCGTGGTAATGGACAGGGGTGATGTTTTATACACATCCTGTGTTCAGTTATTTTATTGTGCATCACCTGGATGTACAATATACAATGCACAGACCTGAGTTTCAAGCTCAGGGAATCACTGAGGCTGATGATGATGATCTGCCCTCACAAAATGTCTTTAAGGTCTCTATTTTTTCTGGGTTGTATTTTAGGAACCAGAGGACCTCAGAGATCCTCATCCCCAGAAACAGCATGTCAGGTTTGGGGCTACAACACTCCAAGGCAGTACAGGGGTTCAAATGTACATTTTAAGGATGTTCTCATCTGAAGTTGAAACACTTTCTTTTAATACTCTTTGAAAAGCAGGCCCTCAAATTATCAATTTTGTCTCTTTGTGAGGGAAGATTCAGCTCTCTGCAGCCAAGTGGGACTGAAACAACCACTTTTAATATCTGTAATTCGCCTCTGAGCCCAAACTGTGATGATACAGTGCATCTGGGGATCAAATACTGCAGAAACACTCTCTTTGAAACAAAAGGGGGAAAATAGACCGCAGATAAAGTACCAGATGTAGGAGTTTGGACCATCAGAGAACGGACGGCTTGGTTTTAGCATGTAAGACTAATCACTCCGCTGAAATCATTTCAGCAGCTGAGTAAATAGACTTAGGGAAAAGACATTTACGGGGAGCATTTGTGTTCCAGGACCCTCCCTCTTTCCCAGCCCTGCCGTTTGTTTGCTTTCCCGTCTCGTCGGTGTCGAAGCCTCCCCTCTGGCAGGTTCACGAGGCAGCGGTGGCGGTGTCGGCCGTGCCCCGTGCGAGAGCGGCACCGGCGGCACCGGCGGCACCGGCGGCACC
>WEIU01007592.1:236197-270185 GCA_013389925.1 Aegithalos caudatus
AGAGCTGGAGAGACCCCACACACACCTCTCTGAGAGCTGGAGACACCGCGCACACACACAGCCAGAGCTGGAGACACCCTGCACACACACAGCCAGAGCTGGAGACACCCTGCACACATGCACCTCTAAGGGCTGACAAGTTTTCAATACTTGAGGAGGTCTCAGGGTACTCTGTGTGTGCACACTCAGGCTTAATAAACACATCTGTGAAACTTAATTTAGTAATGCAGGAAAGTGGCTCCAAATGAACTGGTTAATGAAGTAGTTGGTAACCAGAAGAAGGAGTTGTGGAGTTTGGGCTTTTTTGATTGTTCTTTTGTTATTTTTTTTAAGCAGATAAATTTCAGCTGTAAGAATTTATCGTTCAAATCAGAGGATTTGGGGAGCTATTGAGAGTAAAGAGAGCTTTGATGATTTGGCAAGGAATACAGCTTCTAAGGCAGCACTTTGATCTGCATTTTAAATGCTTCTTTGTAATGACAGTTTCACAATTTCTTTTCTCATTTTGAGTCAGTTTTGCAGAGGTATGTTTTGAGAGAAAATAGTAACAGCACACATTATTCTTGTTGGCTTTGGAGCCAGCTAGAACTTGTAGTTCATCCCAGATCTTTTGGCTACTGTGGTAAATTTATGATTGCACCAAAAAGGAAATTAGTAAAGATGTTAAATATTATCAAAGCTTTGCAAATCTTTTGAAATCTCTCCGGTGTGAAAACTAAACTTGCATTAGCATTTCTGCTGTGGTGTGTTGAACAGTGTTTATCCAAGCTTATACCTAATACTGCAGGTTCCTGATTTAGCTTTTTTTTTCCCTTCTGAAGGACACATTATTGTTTAGCACATGCATCCTTTTAGTCTTGCATTGCCCCTGAAACTTTGGCTCTAGTGACTTGAGCTTTCTAAAGACAACCCTACTGGGAACCTTTTTCCTTCCCTTCTATCTACAGCACCTCCTCAGATAAACTCTTGTTGGAGGGAGAAGGTTGTTGGTACCTGCATGCTCTTACACAAGAGAGCTTGTTGCCTTAATTTTTGTAGTGTGGAGAGGGGTAGGAATTGGGAATGGTTTTTAAGGTTTTAATTGAAATTTTCCATAGCATCTTGAATCCAGTTTAGGGAGAGGTTTATACCTCTCATTGGAAATCAGCAGCCTCAAGCATGAGAACAAATAGGCAAGTTTTCCCAAATTGGTTTGGAGCTGTGTGGCAGCTCCTCTGTGCTGGTTTTGGCCTCTCCTGAGCTGTGGCTCTGATGAGCTGTACCAGGCTGGCAGCTTGTGGAGCAGGTGTGTAAAACAGGGCACACATTTCATTTGCAAGGTAAATTCACCCAGGAAGTTGGGTGTTCAGTACATGCAAGGGGTACTGGTAGGCCTTAGATAAATCGTGCTGTGTGTACATTTGACTTGCATCCCTCCCAAACTGTCAGTGACTGCTCAGTGGGGCGTTATCCCTGTTTTTGGATCTCTCTGGTACAGGGTGCTGATTTGGAGCATGTGGCCCTGAGACATGTCAATCACCCATCCCACTCAGAGATGCCACATCCAGGGCACTGTCTGTGTTCAGGCTCGGGTTGGCATCAAGTCCACCTTCACTTTTAGATTTGATTTTTTAACTAAAAGCTGCTTTTTCACCGCTCACAGCGAGGTAGCAATGCTAAGGCTGTAATGCTTCAGTGTCCCCTTTTTCTCCAGGTAGTCAGACTTCCCATTTGTCACTGATGCAGGACTAGGCTAATGCTCCATTTAGCAGAGGGTGTGTTTTTCACTGTGTGTGGTGTGTGTTAGCGTGGCCCAGACTGTGGTGTTACGTAAAGACACCTTGCACATCTTTGGAAACTTGCCTCACAAGTTGTCAGTGTTGGTGGATGTCCACAGTGCTTTCAAGTGGTTCACACATTTGTGTGTGGTGCATTCAGTCTGGCACATCTCTTTAATAAAATGCCTCAGACTGGGTAATTTTTCACTTTTAGTATACATTCAAAAACGTGCAGTTAGAAAGGCGAGTGCTTTTGCACATGGCAGTTCTCTGAACCATTGCTGGGACCCTGCTGATGCCTGCAGAGCTGAGGGATTGTGCCTGTGATGGTTTGTGCTCCTCAGCAGGTGCAACAGGATTTCCCACATTTGCAAACTTGGCCCAAGCAACCCAGCAAAGCAGAATTTAGCCTTGGCGAATGAAAACTGATTAACCCCCAGGCTTGGAGCGTACCAAGGATGAAAAAAAGTTACTGGCACAAAAATCAAGGCTACTTTTCAAAGAATATGTGCAAGACATGGCTTGGGGATTTTTTTCCATCTCTTCATTCTGTCCAATATGTAAAGTAGCTGGTTTGTTACTCTAACCCCCTACAAATGATTGTCAGTAATAATTCTGTAAAACTGTGAATCAACTCTGCATGACTTTGTGCAAATAGACTGAGTAATTTCTTTGTTCTTTTCTTCTTACTTTGTAATTGGAGTCTGTAAAAGCCCAAAGGTTTGGTCTTGTGGAAAGCATGATTCATTTATTGGTGTCTGTGCCGACTAGTTATCTTTCAGTAATTCCAGAGTGCTGCTACAAGCCAAGAGTGATTCATACATGGCTAAGTGCACAAACAAATGGGGTCATGGCCATCTGCAGAAACTTTTCTAATCTATTTATGGTATCAGAGAAAGAAGTGGGTGTATTAAGGATGATGGAATAGGTGTCAATTACATTAGTGACTATAACTGGTTAAGTAACGCTCACCATTACTCAAAACCACATCTGCTCCTTGCTAAAGATGACAACAGCAGGTCCTGTTTAAATGTTAACACAGGTCTGATCCCAGAGATGGATTGAGTGTCTGGCCTGCCTCCTGAGGAGCTCACCATCCTCACAGCTCTTCTGCCTTCCTTGAGATTCAGACAGGGATCAGGAACTTGCACTGGGGATATTTGTAGTGGCAAAGTCTGTCTCTGCTGTTGCAGACCTTGGTCATTGTAAGCTTTACACACAGAATTTGGCTTTACACTTGTGTTGGTGATCAGGGTAGGGTTTGCCATTGGCACAGCAGACAGAATGGCTGTGCAACATCTCACAGTGCTGCTCAGGTGGTCAGTTTTCCCTCCAAAAGCACCTTCAACGGTTTAAAATCTTGAGGGAAAATGACCAGCATCTTACAAGGTGGCCTTTCACTACTTCTGTCCCTTTTCACTAATTGTGAGAATTAATTCTCCCTTTGTAACTCTGATAACAAAACATCGCTGGCTGCAGTGGTGTCAGAATTGCTCTGGTCAAGTTTTAGGCTTTTGCTTTGGGGGAGGCCATTTGCTCCTGCCCTGGTGAGGGCTGGAGGGGCTGGGGCCAGGGCTGGAGTTGATTGTGAGCAAGAGAGAGGTTGAGACCAGCAATAGGGAACAGCAGGGAGAGAAGCACTCCAGAGGCCTATGGTTGAGGGTCTCTGGTGGGCTCTCTCTGGACCCCTGAGTGCCAGAGCCTGCCTGCTCATCAGCCTTGCATGCTGCAGCTGCTTTTGCACCTGAGATATGTGTATCCAACAAGATCTTGCCCTTGCAGAGCATGGAGTGGTCCCACAGTGTGTTAGAAGCATCCCATGTCCGCAGGATGGATGAGTGTTACTCGTGATGAGGTTTGGAAGTGGCCATGGCCTCATCTCCCTGAGCCCTGGGAGAACTGTACAGTCACTGCTCAGTTTGATTTCAGAGGATTTGACAGAGCTCACGGACTCCAATTTCTGTAAACCGAATTTAAGCATCAGCACTGGCCAAAAACGTGGAAAAATTTGACAATACATTGTTGTTGTCCTTTCCCTGATGTTTTGAGCACTGTGTTCTGCTGCACCCTCACTGCACACGCTCCCTTGAAGGGAGACAAGGCTTGGCTGACACCCTGAGTTCTCTGTGGAAGGGGAAATGACCCAGACTTTTGCCCAAAGGACTGATGAGCCTCTCCTGATGTCTGAGCAGCTTTCTTCTCCTGCCCTTGCTTTACTTAAGTCAACAGATTGTGTAAGCCACATGCTAGATTTACCTGCAGGGCAAGTGGGAGAGGAGCAGTGCCATTTGGATGAATTCCCAAGAGACATCTAACCACTGAGTGTTCAGACTCCCATTTCCAAGCCCGAGTCCTGCAGCAGTGCTGAGCCTGCTCGTCGCCTCCTCCATCCGCGGCTTTGGCTGCCCAGGACGAGTCCCAGGGAATTTGCCGGCTGTGGCCGCTGGCTGGCAGCTCCCCTGCGGGCTGGGCTCTGTGCTGAGCGAGCTTGGAAATCCTCCCCCTTGGTGGTTTCAGTTGAATGTTATGATTAATGTCGTTATTTCTTACAAAAACAGAAGATCCCCCCAAAGCAGAGCCTCCCGCGCCGTTTCCCACGGTGCTGCGGGCACGTGGGGCTCACCCTTGGAGCCCTGCACTCCCTTCACGGGGTGAAACCCACAGCTCAGCAGCTGGGATGACCCAGGGTTGGGCTTGTCCTTGGTGACTGTTCCAGCTTGAAACCAGGCTGGATTTCCTTGTGCTCTTCGCAGGTATTTGTGCCATGAGACCTCGAGAGTCAGTGGTTGTCCGAGTCCTCTGTGCTGGCTTGGCTGCAAGGGCTCACTGAGGGCAGATGTCTTTCCTGGAGGAACAAGTCCTGCTCTTTCTGTGTTGTTTTCATTATTTCCACCATTATTCCATTTTACCAAGGGTGGTCTCTTGGCTTCAATACCTCAGAATAGCATATACAGATTAGGCTGTTCATCACTGAGCTCTGAAAGTACCTTGTCCTGCTAGGTGCTCTGTTCAGGGCACTGAAGAACATGATTGATGGGCACTTGCTTCATGCAATTCAGGGAAAAATTATCTTAAATTGCAATTATTTCCCACGTAATAAGCAGGAATCTCATTTTTGTTGTTACACTTACATTGCTGTAATGGGACTTTGCTTGAATGGGAAGATGTGTTTTTGAATTCAGTGTTTCCCTCTCCAACTGCTCAGACACACTCAAGGTGTGTAACACTTAATGATACTGATCACTGGTGTGTAATGCAGTCAGAGTTTATGTTTCTCTAGTGTGACTTATTCATAGCAGTATATACACAGTGCACCTTCCTCAGCTTTTTCTGGGAATTTTTCAGCAGGTTCTGGTTGTCCTGTCAGCTCATGAGCCAGAGATGGGCTCAAAAACAGGGAGAGGGGGTAGAGGTCTTTGATGGGGTGCAGAATAAACTGCAGGGTTGCAAACACTTTTTATACTGCTGATAGCTTTTAATCCTCATAGTCTCATGGGTTTTCTTGATAAATACACTTCTCAACCTCCACTGAGTTCCCATCCAGGCCTGAATTTTAAGGAACAATAAACATAATGGACAGACTCAATTTAATAGATTTTGCTATGAGCTTTTTATTAGTGCAGCTTTTTTTTTTTAAAAAAAAAAAAAAAAGAAGGGAAAAGAGATGACTGCATTTATTTACTTGAAGTGCAGAAAGCAGGCTCTTGGAAATCCAAGGGAAGCGTGCCTGAGTGGGCTCAGTTCAGCTGGTGGCTGTGGAATGAGGGAAGGATCCATCCTGCTGCGCAGCCTGCAGAGCGCTGCCTGGTCTGGAGTGGGTTAACAGCACGTGCAGATGTTCTGGAATTCCTCTTGTGACTTGGCCGTGGGGTTTTGCTGCTCTTCAGAGCACAAGTGCACTCCAGTCACAGCAGGTTCATGGGTCTGGAGCTGCTTTCCTTCCTCTCCTGTTCTTGCTGCGTGCTCGGGGAGGGATCAGGCCGTGTCTTGCAGCCATGTGTCTTCCTTGCTTGTGTTTCTAGAGATTTGCAGACCCACATAAAGCATCCATTAAATTAAGCAAAATGGCCTTTAGAAAGCTACGTTTCAAGTGGAAGAAATGCTTTATGTAACGTAGGGGTATGTGAGGGGACCTAAATACAAGCTTAAATTGGCTGTTACGAAAATAGGTATAATTGGGTTTTTGCACAGTGATTTTACAGCTTCTGAGTTTAATGTCCTGATGAAATCCTGCATCCAGTCCACGTGCAGCCGAGGAGATGGGGGTTGAGGAGCTTGAGTAATGGGACTTGTTCTAGGAACAGCCTTGCCCTCGATTGCAAAACTGGACATACCTGTCATTTGCTGAGGCTCTGCTGTGTCTGAGAGGTGTCTGGGGTGCTGATTCCCTCTCACCTGTGTTTGCCATTCATTCTCTCCCCTCAGCCGCCAGTGTCAGGGAAAGGGGCATCTCTGACTGTGGTTGTAACTGCTTGCAGGTGAAAAATGCAGCTGTACCCTCCTAACTGGGCACTTGCCAAGAGCTGCAGCTTTGTTTTCCAGCCAGATCAATGCAGTTCGTTGGGTAATTTAGTAGCTGGAGGCGCTTCTGTGGGCTTGGCGTGAGAGCAGACTGCTTCACTTCCCCCCTCGGGAAGGCTGGGAAGGGTTTCCCTCTGAAGCCAGGCTTCCCCAGCTGCATCCGGGCACAGGTGATGCTGTGGGGTCACTGTCCAGCCACTCTGGGATCAGCAGCCTCAGGAAGTGGAGGATGTCACATTTTGACCTTGCATCCTCGTATTAATCCCGATGGTTTTTCCTGTTTTAATATTTAAAGCCTTTCCGTTCTTCTGTCTGGGGAGACAGAGTATTGGCTCTCCTGGGTAAAGATTGACACATCCTCTTTCAGAAAGCTCGTCCCAAAGAAGGTTTTCTTCCTTCATAGCAGTCGAATCCTGTTGGCAGGAATTGGAGGAGTAATTTTTTTTATTTGGTCTGTCTTCAGCCAGTTAGGCCTGAGAGCTGTTTCCTTTCTAGCTTACTAAGGTCTTGAAAGGATGAAAAAAATCTGTTGCTTTCCTTGTAGTCTCTTAGCCAAGGCATGGGAAGAAAGCCTGGTACTGTGAGACAGGGCAGAAAAAGCTGAGATAGTATTTGCTGCTTCTTTGAAACTACCCCTTTTTAATTGTCTAAACAGTGTTTCAAAGAAAATCTCTGCTCTTCTCTATCTTCTTCCAGCATTATAATTCTATATAATCACTTTTCTTTCTCTAAAAGAATAGGGCGTGATTTTTTTTTCCAGAAAGGAGAAGGGATAAATTCCAGATGTTGCTGGGATACACTTTTTGCCTCTGTTTAGTGGCTTTCAGTAAATATGCTGCAAGAGGTGGGGCTGGTGTTTTTATTCCAGGACAAATCATCTACAACAAATCCCATCTGCCGATGGGGGGAGAGCATGTCTTGGGTGTGACCTGGTGGGGTTAGAGCTGATTCTGCCAGAGACTGAGGCTGGCCCAGGGGCTCCTGTGGGGTTTTTGCCCTTGGTCACTCATGATCTTCACGCTGCCCTTCCCACACCACTGCTGAGCTGCTGCTCTGTGAGCACAGGGGTCAGATCCCTGGCATGGCACTGGGCACTTGTGCTCTAAACAGGCACAGGGCATTTTTGGAGCAGCTCTGCTCTGCAGGCAGCCTTGGCTGGGTGAGGGCTGTCACATCCTCTGTGCTGTCCCACGTGGGATGCTCGCTTTGGCAGGACTCTCCTGGCAAGCCAGGCTTTTTGGTGTTGGTGTTACAGCCCAGCAAAGAACATCCGTGTGTGCCCTGCACCAGTGTGGGGCTGGATCCAGAAGCTCTGCAGATGGGCAGCCCTTTTCCCTCCTTTCTTGCCTTTTCAGTGCATGCCATGCATGTCCCTTGCAGGCTGAAGCAGCAGTGATTTCCCAGCATGTGCTGCACAGAGGCGTTGGTGGGACCAACACGGCAGCTCCGTTCCCTGTTTCATGTTTTCACCTGTTTAGGCAAAGTACATCCCTGCTTTGTTGGCAGCCTGTCGGGTTGCACAAACAGTGTAAGACAAAACCACGAGCAGGTGTTGGTCCAGCCAGGGTAATTACTGGTTCCATGCTGCTGCTGGTAGGCAGAGAGCCTGAGCCACCCTTCCCATGGAGCTGTCTGGCAGCACTGCGGCTGCAGAAGGGCTCCGGGCACGGCTCAGACACTCCCTGGATCTCTTCCCTGCTGCTGATTGCATAAAAAAAGTTTATGCATATAGGGAGGGAGGGAGGAGAGCTGAGGGTGGCTCTGGTCAGGTTTAAAGCACTGACTTTGTGTGCCAATTCTCATTTGCATTTAAAAAGTTGGCAAATGCATGGCTGAACCTAAAGGGCAGATGTGAGGATGGGAGAGGCAGGTGTGCTAAGAAAGAAGGGAGAAGCAACATCCCAAAATCTTGCCTGACTTCAGAGGGTTCAGGCTGGCTTCTCCCACACATCCCAGAGCATGGCCAAACATCCTGGATGAGACGTGATGGGGAACACATGCCCACACGTGCACAGGGTGTCACGCTGCCTCACCTGGATGTGGAGCAGGGAGGGGAGAGACAGTGCTTTCTACCCTTTTGGAAATTTAGCCAGAGAAAAGCTGATTCTGATCCAGCCAGCTCCATGCACAGGGTCTATTTTTCTCAACCTTTAAATTTCCTTTGGACTCCCACCCTTTTGGGTCCCCCAAGCCATTTTGGCATCCACTTTTTCTCAGACTCTACATTTTACTTTTGGGATTCCCACCCTTTTTGGACTCCAGTCTTATTTTGGCCTTTCACTCCTTTCCAGCCTCCCACCCCTTTTCAGGCTTTGTGCAGTGAGCTGGCTGAGCAGCAGGAGGAGGAGGACGAGGTCCAAGCTTGTTGCCACACGTTGGTGTTTGGCTGGGCAGAATTCCTTTCTTTCCTTTCCTGTCACGCTCGGTGCCCGTTCCAGCAGGGTGGTGGTGGTGGTGCCCGTGGGCCTGGAGGTGCTCAGCTGCCTGTGTGCATCCAGGTGACACCTTGTGTTTGCAGGCCCACTTTTGAACACCTGCATGTGAAGAAGCATCTAAATCAGCCTGACTTCACATCAGTGAACCCAGCCTGCCGTTATTCAGCTGCTGTGGTAATTTCCAGCGACTCCCTGATCCTTAATCTTTTCCTGGGATTAAAAAGTTGCTTTTCTCTGTCCTCCCAGCTGCATGGAAAATAACTTTTCAAAGCTGTATTTCAGAGCAGTGATGTGCTGGTATATTCTGTTGAGCCTGCCAGCCTGCTCTCTTGCTGCAGAGGAGCAGTGAGGAGTGGGTTCTGTGTCCGTGGCCCCAGAGTGCTGTGTCTGGCAGCAGCCTCCCTTGCTCTCGGGTTAAAGGCCACTTTTATAGGCCAGTAGGACTCCATCCAATCAGACTCTACTAATTAGTACCAATTAACCATTATCAGTGACAGACAATTCTTACAGGCTTCATAAAAGAGTCCTGTGTACACGTGTTTCTCTGGTGAACCTCCTGCGGGGTGCAGAGCTCCCACCCAGCCCTGAGTGTCTCAGCCTGCCAGGCCCTGGGGAGGATCCATGTCCTGTAATCCTGAAGGGATTGTGTTGCAGGCAGTCACACACTGATGGGTGAGACAGAAGTCATGAGTTGTCTTTTGTTGCAAACTTTTTGCTGCTTTGTTCTCCTCACTTGAAAATACATCTTCTGGGCATTGCTCCTGGGGTGTTGTGCAAGATTTTGCTGGGCTCTTCCTCTTCAGTATTCCACAGCCACTGCCCCTGCTGTGAGCATGGGGTGTCAGGAGACTCTGAGCTTTCACCAGGCTCAGCTCTGTGTGTTTGCAGAGGAGACAATGTGATAAACAGTCCATCAGTGCCTTGAAGTGCAGAGTGCTGCCCTGGGCCATGGACAGACAGTCTGGCACTGTTGGATGTGGCAGGGAGGTCTCTGGGGTGGGCTGAGCCATCCCAGAAACTTCACAAACCTTTGTGAAGCTTTGGCGTGGCCAAAAGGCGAGATCGGGAGAGGGGCCCTGGGGATGCAGGGGAGAGAGGAACAGGACCTCGTGTGGCAATGTCTGCTGTGGGAAAAGCACGTGGGGTCATTAACCAGGAGCGGTGGCACCTCTGGAAGTGCAGGTCCTGTGGAGATGGTGGGAGCAGGTGTGTGCTGGCCAGGGGGAGCTCTGCCAGGACGAGTCCCCAGGAGGGGAGCTGGGGTGTGTGTGCAGCCGCTCGGACGTGGCTCCCTTCACTGACGGATCCTTTCTGTTTTTCTTTCAAATGTCTCCAGGCACTGAATGTTTAGGTCGCACCTTTCCAGGTAAACTGGGTAAGTGAAGTATTTCAAGAGTTGCCAAGATCTAATTACGAAGGCTGATTGCATGATTGCAGCTGCTGTACCGTAAACACCCCGGTTACTGCTCCACGCCACGGGTGGGACACGGCCTGGCCCGAGAGCAGCAGGTACCTGCTCCTCTGCTGCACTGGGGGATGCAGTGGTGTCTCCAGAGGCTGACTGTGCAAACCTGCTGCTTTTTGTCTGTCCTTATCTGGCTGCACTTTGGTAATCCTGGACGGGATTTTTTTTTCCTTCTGCTGTTCAATGTAGAAACATGTTCAAAAGCTGAGTGTTATTTTAAGCACCAGTACTCTTTCGTTTGCTGCTACTCTGGCAAACTGATGAGCAGTGTTACATTGAGGAAAGAGACTTCTACTCTATTTTATGAAAGTAGTTGACATCCTGAACTGTTCTAAATTATGAGATACAGGACTTCTGCTGAGTGTGGCCAGAGATACCCATGTTCAGCACAGACAAAACCAGGTGTTGGAAGCCCTGTTAAACCAGGCTCCTGGAAATGAGCCTAACCTGTTTGTAAAAGAGCCTTTAAAAAGACACTGTTATTATGTTTATTGGTCTGTCTCTCAGTTTAGAATCAAGTTTGTGACAGTACCTCAAAACTAAGGTGTCTTTGCTCAAATGTCGTGTCCCAAGCCTGCTGGGGAAAAACCAGCTAAATAAATTGTTAACAAGTAGTGAAGGAATGATTTTAATAAATGGCAAATCAATTGCTATAGAGCCTAGAAAGTCAATAGAACTTATGACCTTGGCTTATAACCACACTCAGATCCTTAACATGCTTATAATGCCTGCAAATCATTCATTAGGCTTTTATCAAGCAGCAATTAGTAAAAGTCATAATCTAAAATAAGAAGAAAAAAAGCATTATTTCAGTTCCTTTATTTCAAGCCTGGTGGCACAATTTGGTT
Source organism: Aegithalos caudatus (assembly GCA_013389925.1). NCBI lineage: Eukaryota > Metazoa > Chordata > Aves > Passeriformes > Aegithalidae > Aegithalos > Aegithalos caudatus. The sequence goes on from WEIU01007592.1 coordinate 247,224, forward strand.
GCACAGCAGGATAGTCCTTGCTTATGCAAAGAAGCTGTGAGACACCACCGGTCCCCCGGCAGCGTTATCGTGGTGCGGACATCAGGCAGGGGAACCGCAGGAGCCTGAGGCTGGGATCAGCCCCGGAGCTGGGACACTCACACCAGCCCGTAGGGAAGCTGTCCTTGCAGCACTCTATGGTTTATTTACATTTATTTGATATTAATGCCTTCAGATCTCAGCAGATGAGGGCGGGCAGAAGGAGCTGCGGTGTCCCAGTGCTGTGAGCGGCTGCTCGGGGTGTTTTCGCTCCAGCAAAAGGTGTTTGGCTGTCGCTCCACGGTTGTAAAACTCACACCCGTTTTCTTGTGCTGTGATTTGGGAAAGCGTGTGAGCGGGGATGTGCTCGAGCTGTGCTGCTCTTCCTGCTTTCCCTGGTCTTCCCATTGTGTGTCTGCGTGTTTGTGCCTCGGGGAGGGAGGCAGAGATGCAAGTGAAAACATGCGGTTTTCTTGGAATATAAATAACAGAAAATCAAGGATAATTTTTGTTTGTTGTAGAGTCATTCCCTGCAGTCTCCAGTTGTTTGCTCCTTTGCTGCACTCCCGTACTCTTTGGGGTTTTTTTTCATCTTGCCAGATGGATGCTATTTGGAGTGTGCTGCAGGACACTCGGGTGATCTTGCTGCGGGGTTAATTGTGCGCTCTGCGAAGAGAAGAGCTGTGCTTGCAGACATCACTGCGTGCCCGGGCCTCTGAAAGCCCGGCCTGCCAGACGGGGCTGCCTCTATCAGACAGCGTTTTGCCTCGCCTTTGTTGTCTGGGTCCTTGTCTGCAGCTCCAGCCTGGGCCGGCATTCCCAGACATCACCACCTCCACCACCACCCGCGTCCTCCCGGAGCGTCCTGGGGCTGCCTGCAGAGCCAGAGCCACGGGGAGAGGGGCTGTGCCCGTCCCTGAGAGGGGCTGTGCCCATCCTTGAGAGGTGCCCATTCCCATCCCTGAGAGGGCCTGTGCCCATCCCTGAGAGGGACTATGCCCATCCCTGAGAGGTGCCCATCCCTGAGAGGGGCTGTGCCCATCCTTGAGAGGTGCCCATTCCCATCCCTGAGAGGGCCTGTGCCCATCCCTGAGAGGGACTATGCCCATCCCTGAGAGGTGCCCATCCCTGAGAGGGGCTGTGCCCATCCTTGAGAGGTGCCCATTCCCATCCCTGAGAGGGCCTGTGCCCATCCCTGAGAGGGACTATGCCCATCCCTGAGAGGTGCCCATCCCTGAGAGGGGCTGTGCCCATCCTTGAGAGGTGCCCATTCCCATCCCTGAGAGGGCCTGTGCCCATCCCTGAAAGGGGCTGTGCCCATGCCTGAGAGGTGCCCATTCCCATCCCTGAGAGGGCCTGTGCCCATCCCTGAAAGGGGCTGTGCCCATGCCTGAGAGGTGCCCATTCCCATCCCTGAGAGGGCCTGTGCCCATCCCTGAGAGGGACTATGCCCATCCCTGAGAGGTGCCCATTCCCATCCCTGAGAGGTGCCTATCCCTGAGAGGGGCCTGTGCCCGTCCCTGAGAGGTGCCCCTGCCCATCCCAAAGAGGTGTCCATGCCCATCCCAAAGAGGTGTCCATGCCCATCCCAAAGAGGTGCCCGTGCCCATCCCTGAGAGAGGCCCGTGCCCATCCCTGAGAGGTGCCCCTGCCCATCCCTGAGAGGTGCCCCTGCCCATCCCAAAGAGGTGTCCATGCCCATCCCTGAGAGGTGCCCCTGCCCATCCCTGTGCCACCTGGGATAAAGCCCTGCACATAGTGGGTCAGAACACCAAACCTGGGCAGGGAGCTGCACTACCTCCAGCAAGCCTCCTGCTTGGCTTTCACTGTTTGGTTTTTTTTCCTGGGTTTTTAAGGTATTCCACCATCTCCCTGGTAACTCCTGGGTGTCTGTGGTGTGGATGTCAGACTCTTAGATTCCTGTAAATGACTTGTGGATCCTTCTTGTGCCTGCTGAGGGGGAACAGTTGGGCTGAGCTGCAGCCTGTGCCCAGATCTGTGCACTGGGGCACAGTCAGGCACCACTGTGTTCCCTCCATGGGGAGTAAAAGAAGAGGTGCTGCAGTTTGTGGTGGATTTTTTGTCACCTCTCCTGCTTCTCACAGAGGGTGGCTTGGAAATGAGTACAGAGGGGGAGAGAGAGAATGCTCTCCACAAATGACTAGTCTTATTTAGGAGGAGATGCATTCCTTGAACTCTGTAAAATCAAAGGGCAGGGTGGAGGGTTTGCACCAAGCAAAATTCACATAGCTAAACATGTAAGTACACGAAAATGTGTGATTTCTTAAAAGTTTTTTGGGTGAATTCTGAGAGAAGCTGGGTCATGCTCTGCACTCACTGCAATGCTCCCCTGTGAAAATGCCAGTGTGCACCATTCTTTATTTTATTGTTGTGGGTTTGGGCCTTTTGTTATATTAGTCTTAAATGCATTTGTTTCCATAGCTGCGCTGTGCTGATAAAATCCCAGTGTGGGATCTCTCAGTCTCCCTGTGCACGTGCACCAAAAATAAATCCCAGGCAGTTGTCAGGAGCTGAGCTGCTGCCATGGCAGGTGCCAGGCTGGACCCTGCTGAGGCTGCAGGTGTGTGGCATCTTGCCCCAGTGCCACCATCCCGTGTCCTGCCACAGCTCCTGGCTCTGTTGGTGCCTCAGTAGTCCCAGGGACCTGGAGCACTTGGGAAGGAGTTGCCACAGGTCTGGTGATTGTGGGCCTGATATTTCTGAGCCTGAGAATTGCTAGCTCTTCCCAAGGGAAACTTCAAGTTTTCCTTTTTCCAAACAACTTTGTGTAAATAACTACCTTTTTCCCATAACATTTCTAAGTAAACAATATTCCTTTCCCATAACAAACTCTCTCCCAGGTGTTGTTTGCTATTTCTGTTACTTAACCAATGGAGAGAGGTGTCAATCCTGTGGACCAAAAACGTGCCTTTTTAGCACAGCATGTTATAAAAAGGCTGAATGAATTGTAAATAAAGCCTTCTGATCCTCTTCTGCCTGCTGACTGAAGTCAGGCATCTTTGTTTCGTGTCCTATTGCAACAGGTGATATTTTGGAGATGGGGTAGGAAGCAACAGAGGCAGGGGGAGAAGGAAATCCTCTTCCCTCATCTTTTTGTTGTGTAAGGTATGGATGTGGTGAGGTGTGCTGGTGAAGGATTGGCATCTGGTGGCTACCAGGATACTAAAATTCCTCTCTTGCTCTGATTTCACTGTATCCACCATCAGCTGTTGGTAAATCACCTCTCATCAGAAGAAGGTGGGGATTTAATAGCTGTTTAAATGATTTCAGTTGCTGGCTCTGTTTTTCTTGGTCTCAGGCTGTAACTCCAGAGCTCCAGGCTGGAGCTGGCAGAAGGAGGGGGGGTTCCCAGCCTGAGGTGGCTGCTGCCTGTGCCCAGGGTTGCAGGTCCCATGTGGAGCAGTGCCACTGGGCCAGTGAGTGTCACTGATGGGTGACACCACACCAGTGCCACCGTGGGTCACACTGGTTTTACATCTGTGCAGCTGGGCTGGAGCACATCTTACAGGTATTCACCTTTCCTTCAGGAACAGGGAAACTGAAGGGTTTTGTTTTACCCAGAGCTCTGATCTGTGGGTTCCCAGGTTTGTGTGTGGCCCCAGTCTGTGCAGGGTGTGCTTGGGGCAGCTGCTGCTCCTGCTGCCTGTGCTGGCATGGCCAGGGCATGGCCCAAAGGTGGGATCACCCCAAAACCTTACCCTGAGGGCACGTGGGGGTGGTTGGCCGGGAGTGCTTCCCCTCAGTGCTCTGCCAGGGGTGTCCTTAACCCCCCCGGATGCTCTCTCTCCTTTAATGCATCTCTTTAAGTACTGGGTAATAGTGTTTTCTTTTTGGCAGAGATGAACGAGGGCTTTTAATAGGTCCTTTATTTTCTCTCCGTGCAGTTCCCTGGCAGTAACCTGCCATTAGCTCCAGCATTTATTTAGGGTATTTGTATATTTATATGTAGGGACCTCAACACTGGGAAGCCAAGGGGCTTGATCAGGGTCACACAAGAAATATGTGTTAAAGCTGGGACTTGGCTTTTCCTGAATGTTGAGCTGACCTCTAGGCTTGGCAGAGAGGAAACATCTTGGTTTGTCCCCTTTTAACTGAGCCAGACAGGGAAAGCAGAAAATAAAGGCTCTGTGGAAGGAAGCATATATTTCTTTTTTGCTCTTTCCTGCTGGCAATCTGCACGGGGCTGGAATTGCAGGATCGCTGCGTTCAGGAGCGTGAGGATGCTACGCGCGAAATACACGGAGGCAAAGGGAAACCCGGGGTTGGAAATCTGATGGGCTCCTTCACCTCCACGGGGTTCCAGCGACGCTGGGAGAAGTGGAAGCTGGCCTGCAAAGCCTGCAAAGCCTGTGCTTGGCATGAAGGGTGGGCTGTGCGTGCCCCCCTCCCGGGGCGATGCCGCCGCTGCTGCAGCTGGGGCTGCCTCGCTGCTCCTGCCCCGCAGCGCCTCTGTGCCCGCCTTGTCTGAGCAGCCCCAGTGTGTTGGAGCACAATGCTCCCTTCACTCCCCGTCAGACTGGAGGTCTAGACGCTTTCCCTGCCTTTTGTTGTCAGGGTCACAGGTTAGGGGAGCGTTCCCAGCTCCTTTTTCCCTGCGCTGCTCGGGGATCGCTCCCCGCACGGAGCGCGGCACCCCTCCGGAGGGAGTCACCCCGCTCCCCAAACACGCTCAGATTAAAATGATTGTGGCAGCTCCCAGAAAGAAATGTGCTTTCTGAAAGGCAGTGGGGATCACCCCCACTCCAGTTCTTGCCGGCACAGATGCTCAGCTGACACCGGCTAAATAGAAACCTTTTAGCCCTTGCCAGTAAGTCTGGAGCAAACTGCCAAAAAGCATCGAGGACCAAGACACAAAACGAAGTCAGGCCTGAGCAAAGTACTTGCAAACGAGGGATGGAACTGATGTCTTCTGTCTCTTGATTTTTAGCACGAGGTGCTTCAGTCTCGGGGTTGTTTGTTGTTTTTTTTTCTTAATACAGTGGTGGCATTTTAAAGGTTTTCAACAAATACAAGGCAAGTAAGTCCCCTAGCAACAAAGGGAAGGTTTTTCCTTTGATGCGGGCTTTTTTAACATGAAGCATTTGTGAAATTTTCCTTCCCCTTTAAAGACAAGTTTGGCTGAAGGAGACGTTTTTAGTGGCTTTTAGACATACTTAGAGATGGTACTTGAGCCTGTGATGTTGCCCCTGCCCCAGCCCACCCTTGTCAGCCTTGCCCTGGCCTCTGGGCTGCAGCCCCTTGTCTGGAAGAGGGAGGTGCAGAGGAGGGAATGGTTTGATAAAGAAGTTGGGAACAACTTTTTTCTTCTTCCTGGCAAGAAGACATAACAAAAAAAAAATTGGCAGGTTCATGCTTTTTAATATTGAATTAAAATCTATTAAATAGTCACAGAGAGCCAAAACCTGAAATTGCTGTTAGGCACTGCTCTTGGTGAAGTGAAATGCTTCTGGATCTGGCTCACTTACGCATTTTGTGTGTGTGTGCATGTGTATCATGTGTGAAGAATGAGTCTATGAAGCTCAAATAGAGGTTTTAAATAGAAATAATGCTGGCAGCTCTTTCTCCCTGAATCCAGGGCTATTATGTGTCTGGCTCTTGCCAACATGAATTGCAGAGGAAGTTCATGTGAACTCCATGGCTGATTTGACAGCTGCACAGCCACGGTGGGTTCAAAGCCCAGGCACTGTTGAGCAGAAGTGATGACATTTTTCAGTGTTTCTTCTTTTCAGAGGGTGAGGGTGGAGCAGGGGAGCCTATTTCCCACCCCAGTCCTGGCACGTGCAGGGACGGGCATATTGAGCAGTGGTGGCCCCACTTCTACCCCAAAGCTTTATCCTCTCAGGGGAATGTCACTGATCTCTGCTGCCTGGGGGACATGAGGGGACACAGACCATCCCACTGGCAGTGGTGGGGACCCCTGAGCCCCCAAAGCTGTGCCTCTTTCCCCTGTGGGGGTCCCCATGCACCTGTGTGCAGTGGGAACAGTTTGGGGTTAATTCCTCTGCAAACCCGCAGTGCAGCGAGTGATGCTGCTTGCACGGGGCGTGGGGGGAAATAATGTTAAATTAAACTCACTGTAAGGGAAGAAAAGCATCCAGCCCCATTCTTTACTGCTCATTTTAGTAATTTCTTCCAGATAACCTACACATCTGTGTCAGTGCAATTAAAGCAGAAATTCTGTCTAATGAACAGTTGTAGCCCTTGGGCTATTGCGGAATGAACAATGAAGTTGGAAACAGTCTTATTAAAATAATAATTAAGAAACAAGGGTTGGGAGACAGAGGGAGGAGGTGCAGATGAGGTGGTGGTGGGATGCTGTAGGGTGAGGAGCAGAGAAGAACTGAATTCAAGCTGGTTCTGGACTTCCAGGGGTGACTCCCACTGTGACCCTCCCCTGGAGGAGGGACTGGGCAGTGAGGCTGGATCCAGGGCTGGCACAGGGTGATGCCAGGGGCAGGTGCTCCTGCCATGTCCCTACAAAGCATCTCCCAGGCCAGGCTTGTGCTGGGGTGGAAGGGTTGGCCCGGGGGTGGCTGTGGCCTGGCCCTGTCACGGACAGTGTTTGCCCTCCTGTTCAGCAGATCAGCGATTTTGCCTGTGTATTTTATTTTGAGGCTTTTTTCTTGGTTCTTCAACAATTGATAAAGCTCAGAGAGGAAGGAGAGTGTTTCTTGTGTTAGACAGGATTAATTTTGTTTTACTTTTTCCAGAAAACTGTCCTTTCTCAGTAAAAAAAAACTCAACACTCTGCACACCCACATAGTTTGCTTTTTTTTTTGCATTCCTGAGGACTGGAACTGAGCAGGCTCAACTATGTCAGTGATGGGGACTGGCCAGTTTCTCATGTGATACAGTTTATTCTTTTGTTTCTAAGTAAATAAAAACAAGAAATTCCTTTTCGGTGTGGTTAACCCTTGGGGTTATAATAGTGTTTCTCAACGAGTCATCATTTTATGCTCAATAAATCAGTTAAAACTTGGAGCTGGCTTTTTTCAACTTAATACACTCCTATTTAGAAATGCATGTGCTGCAGAAAGCTACTGACATCTCAGATTAATAAAATAAATTTTAAGAAAGAGCAAATGCCATAAAAAAGAAGCCAGACAAATCCCACTGGAATGATACATTGGAATGATTTTAGTGGGATTTATATCTGCGAGCTGTGGGGGGTTTGTGGTTTTTTTTTTCCTTTTGAAATGGTTGTGAACCAGAGTGATTACTTATCATTTTCATTTTAACTCCATCTGACAAATCGTTTTAGATGGAGAAAGCAATACTGCGTCTTTAAATGGCCACTCTGTCAGCGCATCTTGCAGGGCTTTAAATGCCCTTTGTTATCGCAGTCTAGACAGGACGCAGGCGGAATATTTGATATGTTATAAGGCTGAGATGTGACAAGGTTGAATTAATTTACTGGCTTATTTAAAGCTGAATTTCAAAACATTTTTTCCTTACAAACTTGTCTTTTTCTCTCTCTGTCCTATATTTTTTTTTTTCCCCCCGAAGTTCGTGCAGTATGTTTCAACTGTTTAGACTGGGAGAGGAGACATTGGCTTACTGCAGCCTGCAGTACTTTAATTGCCCTTTTTATGACTGTCTAGACATCATGCAGATGCATGTTTGTGGTGAGAAGACATTTCCCCCTCTGGTTATACGATAGTCTGAAACCTTTACATTCCCTATCTCCTTACCCCCTCTGCCTTGGAATGCGCTTTACTCCCTCCATCCCTGAAAATCACTTTTCCTCTCGGTTCTATTTTTTCGAAGGACACTTCGGCCGCCCTTTTCCTGCTCTTTTCCACACGCTGGCTTGCAAACGCTCCGTGGGGATGGAGATGTGAGGAGGGGACGGCTCTCGGGTGTCGCTGCACCGGGGGTGTCCCCGCCGTGGGTGCCCCGTACGAGCGAACCGCACCGGCGGGCTTTGAATGGGTGCGGAGTTTTAGTTATGCAAATCGCTGCATTAATTAACCCCGTTGCTATAGCTACCGCTTTATTGTTAAACGCAGTGAAAAGGGGACAGGCCGTGTCCGTGGATAATCCTCCCGTCGGTGCTGTGCCCTCTCCCGCCCCGCCGAGCGCCCAGCGCCCGGTGCGGGGCAGCTGCCGCCCGCATCCCGCATCCCGGCGGGCAGGTGGCGNAAGCCCGGCCCCGCAGCGGCCGCGATGGGCCAGCCGGGGCTCCAGCGCCTCCCCCCGGGCCCATTGTGCGGGCTGACCCGGGGGTCGGCTCCCCGCAGCCCCCCTGGCCCCTGTGTCTGGGGATGGGATAGGGGAGCGGCACAATGGGGCGGCAGGAGGGATGCAGATGGGCCGGGATGGGGATGGGGATGCTCGGGGGAGGGAGTGGAACACCCCAGGATGGGGATTCTCAAAGAGGGCCTGGATGGGGATGGGGATGCTCAGGGGAGGGAGCAGAGCACCCCAGGATGGGGATGGGGATTCTCAGAGAGGGCAGAGATCCCTGGGATGGGGATGCTCAGGGGAAGGGGAAGAGCACCCCGGGATGGGGATTGGGTGGCTTGGGAAGGACAGGGAACCCCAAGATGAGGATGCTCAGGGAAGCCCAGGATGAGGATATTCAGGAAGGGCAGGTGACCTCAGCCCTGTTCTTAGCCCCAAACTCCCATCTGTGCCTGGCCTTCTCTTTGTATGCACCCTAAAACCTGCACATGCAGAACCCCCCAAGGAAACAGACTTCCCAGCAGATCTGCTGTGGGAGTTAAAACCTTTCTCAGGCTGTTGCTGCAGCTGAGGTGGAAGTAAATTTATTACCTTTAATTTTGTCAGATTTGGGGCGGTTGTACTCACCTCCCCCATTCACTCTGCTGTGTGTATATATATACACACACAAATATAATTTTTTTCACATCTCTGTGAGACTGTGCACATGCATTCGCTCCCATCTGGTGGTAGCGACCAGTTCAGACCAGTTCAAGAACTGAACTTGAATCCTGCAGTGACCAGACACACTGTGCCTTGTCTGGGCATTTGCATGCATTTTGCATATTTTTTCCCTGCAATGCATAATTTTGCCTGTAACTTAAGATTGTCCTTGTTCCCTGGGAGTGACTTGCCTTGTGAAAGGTCACTCCTCTGGTGAGCAGAGCTGCAGAGTGGCACAGATGATAACAGAGTGGCACAGACGATAACGGTGCTTGGGAAGAGGCAGGGCAGGGAGCTTTTCCTGTTTTTTGGCCCTGGACCGTGCTGAGGAAATCCGGTCGCAGTTCCAGCCCTGTCCTGACCTGTGTGGCTTTGGGCAGTTTGCTCAATCTGGGTTTCAACACCCGTCTGTGAGGCAGGGCAGCCCCTGTGGCGCTGCTGTCCGGGGCTGTGTGTCCTGGAGCCTCTGGGACAGGGGCATGGCAGGGTCCCCAGCACCGTTCCCAAATGTTCAGGGGCTCCTCGGGGCTGTGCTGGTTGATAAGTGAGGTGGTGTGAGGGAGCCATGCTGGTACAGAGTGGAAATGCTGGAGGAGGACGGGTTACCCAGCCACAATTTGGGGTGTGTTGTGGCTTTTCTGCACCTCAGTTGTATCCCTGAGCCAGGTGCTGGGTGTGATTGATGGGTGTTATGCTTGTGTCAGGCAGGCACAGGCACTGCTGCTGTCTGTGTCTCACCCGAGGTGCCCCTGCATGAGCACTGGTCCCACAGACCTTGCTGGGGACCGTGACAGGGCTGGGTGCTGGCACCAGGGCACCTGGAGCTGCTTTGGGCTCTGACAGGGTCATGGCTGAGCGCACTGGGAATCCACCACTGGATGGTTTCTCCAAGAACAGGTGGAAATGGAAACTTTCTAGGGGACAGCCAGGGTGGAGAGACACCTGGTGAAAGCTGATGTACAGAGCATTTGTTCAGCTGGGAGAGGCTGTGGTTGCTGCTGATGACATCCCCAAAGCCCATCTCCTCAGCCCCGTGCCATCCCCGCCAGCTGCTGTGCGCTGGGGCATCCCACACGGAGCGGGACAGGCTGTGCCATCTCCCTGCCCTGCCCTGCTCTGCCTGCCTGTCTGTGTGCACAGCAAGTGCAGCCTGCTGGGTCCTCGTGACCTCCAGAACTCAAGGCACTTGTTGTGCTGGGCTGGCTGACAAATGGATGCCACGTTCCCTGGTGTCCCCGTGGAGCAGGAGGAGGGAGCAGGGCTGCGTGATGCAGTGCAGGTGGATGCAGCTGAGGGAGGCTGCAGGTGCCCTGTCAGCGTGAGGCAGCTCCCTTGCAGTGGGAGACAGGGCTGGGAGGAGGCTGGAATCAGAAATCCAATCCCTGTAATTGCTGTTAGCTTTCTGGAGAAGGGGCAAAGCCCTCCCTGCATGGAGCACTTGCTCTCCTTGGAGCGTCCGTGTCTGGCAATTTGTCTGTCGAAACAGATGTGGGCAGCGACAAACATCTATTTCTATAACTAGAAACAAATTTGGTAATTGCCTCTTTCAACAGGACTTGCTCAAGCAGGAAATGAAATTCCTAAATGGCAGTTAGCAAAAGTATTTATAGCTAAGTTCATAAATGAGATGTGCTTTCCTTTGTCATGAGTTTCTGCTGGGTGGAAGGAAAAAAAAACCTCTACAGTAGCAAGCCACATATTGATCAGGAGTGTTTCCAGGGTATACAAAAATACTTATTTACTAATGCATTTATTTTTACTGGCTGTTAGAAATACCCCTGACAAACAAAACCTTTCAGGGTCAGCTGGTGGGATTTGAGCTGGGTGTTGTGTGCTGGTTTTTTTCACTCGTTATTTGGTAGATTTTTTTTTTCTGGTTCAGGCTATTTATAATTGCAGATGGTAAACCCTGGTTCTTGTGTCCCTCTCTCCTTGTGCTCTTGTTCAAAGGGGTGGGTGATGTTCTGCCCTCACCCCTGCCCAAACATCATCCAGGCCTGATGCTGTTGTGCTTCCTCTGGGGAAGCAGGAGATATTTTGGATGTTCTCAGCTTGGTGGGGGCCATGAGCCCTGCTCAACATTTTCTAGTGAGCAAGCAAATTTACCTGTCTTTTAAGTACAAAATCAAAATGACTTTATTCTTTTAATCCAGTTGAGCTGTTCTCACCCTTGTGAGTAACTTCAAAAGCCATGTACTCCTTCCAGTCATCTCAGAAGGCTGGGATCAGCCTGACTGTGTGTGAAATACCTTGTCTAAAAATCCTGGAAGAGGGTGAGAGAAATAGGCACACATAAGAGGGAAGGGGGTTGGCATATGCAGGATTTCAGAGACTCTGTGTGTCCCAAAGAACCTTGTTAGTTCTCATTGCTCTGAGGGAGCCTTTTTATCTCTTTAGGAGTTTCTCTAAGTAAATGTCCGGTTGACAGGTCCCTGCTCGGAGCTGGGAAGAGTCCTGGCAGACAGAGCTGCTGACCCCAGCTCTCACATTTGCCATTTCCCTGTAAAACCTCAGTTCTGCCATGCTGATCCTGCCTCTCTGGCCCTTGGATCGTGTCCCACTCCCCACAGCCTCCACCGAGCTGGGTGAGATCAGGAGCATCACCTTCTGAAAACAGACCCAGGGGTGCAGCCAGGACAGCTGCTGTGTTTTTTAAGCACTAAAAAATGTTCTGAGGCCAAATCAGACTGATATTTCTGTGACTATTAGGCATGAAATGGGGCTGTTTCCTTTAAAACAAACAAAACTGGGGGTGGGGGGATGAGGCTGTCATTTGCCAGTGACTCAGAGGATGTGATGCTTGATTACCTGGGGTGCCATCTGAACAAAAAGAACTGTATTAAACACAGTAACGACTCAAGGCTTGGCACTATGAGCAGGACTCCTTGAGCCCTATCCCCTGTTTTCCAGCAATGTGTTTTTTTCAACTGGCTCCTTTTCTAAGTCTCACTTGCTCCCTTCCTTCCCTGCCCTCCTGCCCCATCTCAGCCTGTCATCACTGGCTCTCCAGGCATCATTTCTGCTTGCTGCATCAGAATTGACTGTGCTGAATCCAGAAATGAACTTTAGCTGTTATCTGTACTGATGGATGTGTGAAGCAGGCCCAAAATGATCTCTTCCCAGCTGTCCTGCCTGTTGTCACAGGCCCCATCCTGGTCCCTTTGATGCCTCGGTGTTGCTGCAGCTTCAAGGTGCTGCCAGTCAGTGCCAGCAGCAGCACTATCAATATTGAGATAATATTCTGTATCTATCTGCAGTGCTTCCTGTGCTGTCCCGTAAACAAACACAATTGTTGACAATCTGATGGGCCCTTCCTATCTGGTTTTATGGAGGTATTAGAAGATAAATGTAGCAGATGCTAATACAAAAATAGTGCAGTAATGACTTTGCCTGCTCTGATTGTTTCTAAGATGACCTAGCAGATGAGTGAGGGTGAGTAATCTGCCATCTGAAGTTCTCTGTTCTTCCATCTCTTCTTTGCTGTCCACAGCCTCTGAGAGGGAGAATACTCTTTAAGGAGAGGTAGAGTATGTGTGAGTGTGTAAGAATGGGTAAGAGTGTGTGTGAGTTTGTAAGAGTGTGTGTGTAAGAGAGTGTGTGAGTGTATTAAGTGTGAGATTTTTAAACTTTTTTCCTTAGGAGTTATGGCTATATTTCTTCATCTTAGCTGTTATTTCTTAAGTAATTTCACTTCTCACTTCTCACATGATACACAATTCCAGTACATATAGAAATTGTAACTGAAGCTCGGGGATGACTGGTTTGACCTGCAGATGTGTGTTATACCTGGCTGAAAGCACAGGTCATCTTGGCTGCTACCCTGCCTGTAAACTGTTCTGTCCCCCTGTAAATGATAGCTGGAGTGTCTGAAATGATTGCAGAAAAATCCAGGTTTTGGGTTTGTTTTTTTTTCTTTCTCCTTTATACTTGTGGTGGTTTGGAGAGTTTGTCTTCTGCACACATACTCTGTGTGGAAGGAGGAGCATTAATAAAGTTTATAGGAAGCATTTTATGAACTGAAATGTAGCTGTAAAAGGCAAGGCAATGCATTTAAAGTGTAACACAGCCTCACCTCCCCTACGGCTGTGAGGATGCTCCCAGCATCACCATTGACTCAAATCACTCTCCCTCCTTGTAAATATATTAATTAATTTGAACCTCTGGGTGCCAGTATTTTGTTTATAAGGACTCGAGGAAGCTCCCAGGTGCTTCCTGCAGCAACTTCTGTGGAGCCACGAGTGTGGTCTGCAGTGTGAGGAGCGTAGCTGGTACCTCAGTGTGGCACCCACACATAAATCCATAAATTTCAGACACTTCAGAGCTTTATGGTCTTGGTGAGTGGGCAGCAGGGTGGGCAGCAGGGTGGGCAGCAGGGTGGGCAGCAAGGCCACGAGCTTCTTCTAAGCACAGCAGAGTGGAGTCTGCTTTGGGAAGCAGAATATCTTTTTATCACTCATTAATACATCTCCATAATCCACTGTGAAGCCCTTGTGGCATGTGAAGAATGGGACGTGACAGGAGCTTCTCCTTGGTCACGAATCCCCTGTTTTAGGGTGCTCAGGATCTGGGGGGAAGAAAATGCTTACTTGCAAAAGAGTGGCACGCACGGTGCCCGGCTCCCGGAGCTGCCGCGTCTAGACGGAAAATACGGAAAAGCAGGTTGTGTCACTGAAATGTGATGTCTGAACCTGTTAGTTTGAAATGTATTCTGGAATAAAAATTATGCAAAATTAAATTAGTGTGACCTTGCTTTGCATTTGGAGGCGGAATATGCCCATCTTGTAAAGCCTGGTGCATTTATAACACTTCCCTTGGGGAAAATTACAGAGAGAAATGGAATGAGGTCTCTTCTAATTGAAAAGTGACAATGATTAGGAAGCCAAATACAAAATGTGTTGAGTATTTTTTTTTTCTTGTTTTGTTGTGTGTGTGTTTTTAAGAATACCAGTAGAATTATAAATTATGTGCTTTGCAGTTTGGCTTGTTTTTCATTCCCCAAAGGCTTTTTATTAGCATAGCAGCTGAATTGCACTTGTATAATAACATATTAACTCAAACTTTGGGTTTTTAATGATCTTTCTTCATTAGTTTGACTGAGCTGCTTGGATAAAAATCTTACTGAGCATATCCAGCTTTCCAGTGTGTTGGGTTTGTTTTCCCTTCTGCAGAAAAGAAGCCCATGAAGACAAGTTAAAACAGAGGGAGAGTTGGCAGAAACTTTGGTGCCTCGAGTGGATATGAGTCTCTTGAAACATGAAAAGCACAAATTGAGTGTGTGGGGTTGTTTTGCTGGGGTTTTGTTGGTTTGGTTTTTTTTTCTGTTGTTGTTGTTTGGTTTGACTTTTACTTTATTTTTTCCAAAGGCCAGATTGGGCAACCTGAGTGTTCTTGGGATTAAAGCTCACCTCTGCATATGGGATGGGTTTGCTCCTGGGCATGGTAAGGCTGGGATGCTCCTCAGAGGCTGGGCTTGGGGTAGAAATGGGGCAGGAGGAGCATCCCTGCTGGAAAGCAGCATCCCCTTTGTTCTGGTAATCATCCTGTGCCTTCCTGCTGCACCTCTTGGAGAGCGTTGTGCAATCCCAATTACAGCAGTCCCAGAGCACTGAGGGCTGGATGAGACACTGGTGTGTTGTCCCAGATGCTGATGGAATTCCCACCCTTTCTTCTGCTTCAGGCTCTGCTGGTTCTGTGTCTGTGTGTGCAGGAAGCCTGGTTTAGGCCATTTGTAAGTGACACATCTTGTCTGTTCCTTCCTGGGGAGGAGTTGGGGCAGCATTTCCCAATGGCCAAAACTTCACCTGTGTCACTGAAACACCAGGACCAATCTAGCAAGGTTTGGATCATTTAAGGGATCTCTTGTCCTAGGAAAGGAACTTTTCTTTACTACTGCTTTGGCCTTGTTTTTCTTTAGAAATAAAACACCTTTAAACAGAAAAGGAAGTTTTCCATCACCGGCTTCTTTATATTTTTTTCTTGTGTTTTCTTACCGTGGCCAAAGCACATGCTGCATTTTGAGGCTGAAGTGACTCATCTTCTTAAAAACATTTGGAGATATTATTTTTTCTTAGGTTTTTGGTTTTTTTTTTCTTTTCCATAATGATTTGTGCAAAAGATGGGCTCTGCACCCAGGCTGGGTGGCTGCTGTGCTGCCCATGGGGAGGGCAGGCACAGGAGCTCTGGGATCTGGCTCTTTGTGGGTGACCAAGGGAGCACCCAGGGGTGCTGTGGGGTGCTCTGTGCCTGGCTGGGGTGCTGAGGCTTCACCCTGCTGGAGGCTGGGAGGATGATCCCAGTGCTCAGTTGGCACCAGGACATGTCTTTGGGATGTGTAGGGACACCCCTACATCGTGGGGGTGACATGGGAAGAGTCACCTTGCCTTTTTTTAAATGGTTTTACATTGTTCCCTTTCCCAGCCCTTTAGGTTTTGGTGTGTTTGTGCCTGTGGTCAGTGTGGTTCTGCTCAGAAGCAACAAGCTCCTGTTCCAGCCAGTTCCTCCAGCACAGGGCACCAGGGGCAGCTTTTGGGTCCCACAGATTAGCTGTGCTGCTTTGGGCCTGGATCAAAAATTTGGGAATGTGGTTTTCTTCCATGCTCTTCCTCTCACAGTGGCACTGGGCAGCTTGTTGGGGTTGCTGTGAAAGGCCCAGGGCTTGTCTTTTATTCTAGCTAAAAAGCATTTTTAAGGCAAAACTCCTGTACAGTGTTTGGCTTTTAATCCCTCTCTTCCCACCCCATGTGCAACCTTTCAGAGTAGAGGCAGCTGCGTTTTAGGGATGCTGGAAAGATCTGGGTTCTGAGTCCCTCATCCCTCCAGCTTGAAGTGCCAGATAAGGCTCCTGCTTTCAAGGCATAATTCTGCTTTCTGCAGGCAGTGGGCAGAGCTGCTGGAGCATTTTGGGCAGTGGCAGAAATAGTTGCTGTTTAGCAGAAGGAGATCCAAGGTAACTGGCAGTGCTCACCACCTGGACTGTTTTCTTGACATTTATTTGTTTTTACTGGCACTCAAATGCCACCTGTCAGGAGAAAACTTTCCATTAAAAAAACCCAACAAAACAAATTTTAAAAAATAGCCCAACCAAAAACCTGATAAATTTGCCTGACTCAGCAGAAGCCACCCCAGCTGGTATGAGCAGTGCCCTTTGAGGTCTGATGAGCCTTGCTGTGTGTCTGCAAATATATGTGTGTGTCTGTATAGATTAAATATAGATGGCAGCACCCATGATAGCTTAGGGCATGGCTTTCCCAAACTGGATTTCATAGCTGTCACTGCTGAGAAGCAAACAAAGTGTAAATCCCTGGAATGATTGAATTTTGCTGTCTGGCCCCTCCTTTACCCTGGAGTTGCTGCTGCCCAGTCCTGGGCACTGCTGTTGTGAAGGGAGCTGGGGGCAGTGACTGAGCAGTTTGGGAATGGCATGTACTCCCTGGGCACCATATTCATGGAAATAATGACCCAGCACAACGTTTGCCTCCAGTGCTCAATTTTCCTAAGCCTCAGAGAGGTGTGAGGAATTATTTCCTTAGGAAATTTTCGGAGCGGCTCCTCGCTGCCTCCTGCCAAGTGTCTGCAGAGTTAACCAGATAGTCTGTTGTTTGCTTGTTCTTGTTTGTTTGGAGGGGTTTTGGCAGTTTTCCTTTCTGCCAGTTGAAGCCACTCAAGCTGCCAGTGTCAGCTGGCCCAGCCCTGAGCCCAGGGCTGTCTGGAGCTGTGGGATGTGGCCCCGTGGCAGATGCATGGCACCCATCTGGCGTCTCAGCCCAAAGCAGGAGCTCTCCCTGCCTGCTTCCTCTGGAGGGTGGGCAGCCTTGGGGATGGGGGGCTGCCACTGCCTGCTGTGCTCTGCTGTCCCCTGGGCACCACTGTCCGGCCCCTGGGACAGAGGGGACCTGGGCCTGGGAGGGATGTGCTGAGGTGGGCTCAGTCCTGTCCTCCCCCGAGGAAGGAGTGGTGGTGATGGGAAGGGAACTGCAGAAATTCAGCTTGCATTTAGCTGAACTGTTTCATCGGGATGAATTATATTGGTTCATGGCTCTGCAGCCCCAAGAGAGGCACTGGGATGCTCCTGGTTTTGTACCCAGCACTGGGGACACCCAGGAGGTCTTTGGGAAGCCCAGTCTGTGCTGTAGCTGGGAAACACTCTGCAGTATAGACTGACTGCAAAGATCCCTCTTGGAGACTGCTGTGACACTGGCAAAGTGATTGAATGCTGTTTTTGTGGGCTCAGGGCACACAGAGCCCACGTGTGAGAGCTGTAACAGGGAGGGTGCCGTGCTGTCAGCGATGTCTCAGCCACTTCAGTTGTTGTTGTGCTCAGTACCTGCTGCTGTTCCTGATGGCTCACACTCTGTCTGTCTGTCTGTGTGTCTGTGTGTCTCTCTTGCAGCGGAGTTGGAGTTTGTACAGATAATCATAATCGTGGTGGTGATGATGGTGATGGTGGTGATATCACGTGTCTGCTGAACCACTACAAGCTCTCTGCACGGTCCTTCATCAGCCGGCACAGCCAGGGCAGGCGGCGGGACGAGAACCTCTCCTCAGTAAGTCACCCCTGCTCCTCCAGCCACTCCTGCCAGCTGTGTTTGCCCTTGGCATCATCTCTCTCTCTTACTGGGGGTGAGGGGGCATTTTAGGGGTGCCTCTGGCTCTTCAGGGTGCTGTGTGTGCTTATGTGCGGACAGCCATAGCCTCTGTCTTTGCCCTGAGCTTTAAAATTCAGATTTTACAATAGTGAAGTGACTGCACGAGGCTGTTCTTGGCATGTCCAGTTCCTGAAACCACCACCTCTAGCTGCTTGGGGTTCATATGCCTTAGTTCAGCACTCCCAAACCATCCAGTCCTTTGGCTCCACTTAGAGTCTCAAGTGACTCTATAAAAACCTCCTGCCTGTCCTGCAGAGAGCAGGAAATCCTGACTGGCTTTTGCTCCAGCTTTCACCAGTGCTGCTGCCATTACTGCAGTGGAAGGGGCAGAAAACCCTTGTCAGGCAGACAGGCAGAGATCTCTCCAAGGGGATGTGTGAGAGGCTCTCTGTAACCCAGGCTCCCAGCTTCATAAAAGCCTGAGGAGAAATGTGTGAATTGTACCTCTGGCAGGGATTTGAGGGGATGCCTCTCCAGCCTCGAGGCAGATGTTGGCTCATGCAGTTTCCTCAAATGTAGTGGCTCAGAGAGACTTAGAAGGATGAAGGAGAAAAGGCATCACATCCTCTTGGAAGGTGAGCATGTACTGTTCACTGCTGCCTCCGTGGCTCTGTCTTCAGTGCAGGGATGTCTTGTACTGATGCTCTCTTTTTAGCATTCACCCTGAAGGGTCTTAAATAGAGTTAAACAGGGCTCCCTCAAGGTCACTGCTGCATGCTCCTCCTCTGCACGCTGCCAGGGCACTGCTGGTGCTCTGTGTGGGGCTGTGCTCCCCTGAATCAAACCCTTACTTGCTGCAGGAAAAAGATCAAATACCAGGATTGCTCAGGGGGTTTTTCTTCTATTTTTCCATTTTCTCTCCTCTATTTTTATTTTTTGAGAGGGATATCCAAGATCTTTCACCAAGCCAGCCTTCAGAGCAGTTGCAGGCTGCCCAGGGCTGTCCCTCCGGCTGCTGTTTTTGTCCCACAGCACAAGCAGCAGACAGAGATCCCTTCTTGGCTGCTTTGTGAGGGGGATGCCCTGTGGGAAGGAGAGCTGTGCCAACCCCAACCCCATTAACCCCCCTCATTCCATGGGCTGTGGAGCTCCTCTCCCAGTGATCCCAGCGTGATCCCAGCTCAGGGTCTGTCAGTGCTGCAGGGATCAGAGTGCTGGGAATGCCTGATCACAAGGGATGCCTGATCCCAGGGGATGCCTGGTCCCAGGGGATGCCTGATCCCAGGGGATGCCTGGTCCCAGGGGATGCCTGGTCCCAGGGGATGCCTGATCCCAGGGGATGCCTGGTCCCACGGGATGCCTGATCCCAGGGGATGCCTGGTCCCACGGGATGCCTGATCCCAGGGGATGCCTGATCCCAGGGGATGCCTGGTCCCAGGGGATGCCTGGTCCCAGGGGATGTCTGATCCCACGGGAGGCCTGATCCCAGGGGATGCCTGATCCCACGGGAGGCCTGATCCCACAGGATGCCTGGTCCCACGGGATGCCTGATCCCACGGGATGCCTGATCCCACGTTCAGCCAGCTGGTGTGAGGGTGGAGATGGCTCAGGCACCTCCCTGCAGTGGGGATCAGAGCCCAGCTCCCCACACATATCCCAGCTCCACCAGGAAATCTTACGCCGCTCTTACGGTCCCGTGCACCCACTGCCAGCAGCAGCAGAGTGTGGGCATTGGAGCACATGAGTTATTTAAAATAGCAGAAACATTGTTTTCCCCTTTTCAGATTCTTTTGCTGTATTATCATGTCCAGAACGCTTTACCTGCACAATGCTAAATGTGTTGTTCTACATTTTCAAAGCAAAGTTCAGATCGAGCCCTCTTTATTTTAACGCAGTAATCTCTGTTCTCTTAAGTGTTTTCTTCTTCTTTCTGTGTTTTATTTTCTTTAAATTAGAGTTAAGAAGGCTAACATGGATAAAAAAGAGAAAATCACATGATGATTGACCCAAAGCTTCAGGTTGAATGAAAAATAGACTCTTTAAAAAAACAATTCCTTTTTCCCCTTTATTATTTCCCCCTTTATTATTTTATTATTACTATTTTAAATTTTACCAGGCCAAAATTTCCAGCCATTTTTTTGGCTCAGCTCTGTTACTAATTCAGCCTTCAGACCCATCAGTGATTAAATGGCTTTTCAGCAGCATTTGACATCTGTGCCTCTGCTCAACCCCAGTGACGATGTGCAGTCTTCAAAACCTTTTTTTGGAGCTAAGGAGAGAAACAGGAATGTATAATTTTGGTTGTTCTTTTACTTTTTCCCATCTTTATGGTTGTTCCCCATCTCCCTGCCCTGTCCATGCACTGATGGAGTGGCAGCAGAGATTCCCTGGGGTCCCTCCCGATGGGAAGGAGAAGCCCCTCGTGCACTAACGAGCGGGAAGCTCGTTACAGTGGGACCCAGCATAATGAACACCTTGAAGGCAGCAGTGTGGAAACTGTTCCAGTCTGAAGGAGGGCTGGAGCCTGGCAGGCAGAGGCCACATGGGCTGGATACTGGTTTATGCAATCCATTAAACTTGCACTGAACTGGTGTTGGGCATTTTAAATCCCAAACTTCATTTTGGTGTCGTGACCGCAGACAGGCACTGGAGCTGCGTTCACGCTTTTCATCTGCTGAAATATTAAAGCAGTTCATCCCATGGTCAGGATGCTGCTGGGTCTGCTGGAGTTGTCCTTTTTTGTTGCTGCAGCTCAAAAATTACAGCTGAAGGAGAAATTAATTTCCCTAAAGGGTTTTTTAATGCGGCTCTCGCTGGCAAGCAGTTTTTGTATTACTTCATACATTTCTCCATCACCGTTCTTGCTGTACTTAAACTCTTCTCTCCTCATGACAAGTACCTTTTATTTTCCAGAACTAAGAATATTTAAGAAATGCTAACTGATAACTATTGTTGCTATAAGAATGGCACTGTCTCTGCACCTTTGGAACAGTGGTATCCCACTCCCCCAAGAAAAAGCAGAGTAAGTGCAAATTTCCAAGCACACCTTTGTCCCCCAGAATAGAAAATTAGTCTTCCTGAAGGCTCAGAGACTTAATCTGTACCATGCAGCTTTACAGAGAAAATTCTCTGACATCACTAAAACAGGTAGTTCTGAAGAAGTTGAAGATTGATGTCTAAAAAGAAATCTAAAAGTAATTTTAGGTTCTGCAGCAAGTCCTGCAATACTTGCAGAGGCTTTTACAGCTGTGTTGTTCACCAGACAGCAGAAATCTCACCTTGCATTTCAGAAGCCTCTGGCTTTCTAGACTGTTCATTGTTGAGATGGATTCAAGTCCTAAATAATCTGAAAATCAGAGGTGGATGAGGAGAGGCTGAGGGTTTGCAGTGATGTTACTCCTGCAGTTTTGCTTGGCTCAGTGGGGCTCTGGAGCCATCCCAGGGCCACAGTGGAGGCTAAAAGCAGAGATGTATTCTGTCCCTGAGACTTTGCCCTCCTCTAACTACTGATTTCCAGCAGCTTTACTCTTGCTATGGAGTTTTTTGGGGAGCTGAGCTGGGTTTCATGGTAGTGTGTGAGGCAGGGGTCGGTGTTGGGGAGCTCTGGGTGCCTGTGGTCAGTCAGCTGTGGGCACAGGAGCATGGCCAGGCCCTGGAGTGCTGGGAGAGGGGGTTAATAATGGCTGCAGAAATCAGCTCCTCCAGAAAATGGGTCTCCTGTCTGCTCCTCCTTTCTCTGCACATCCCATTTTAATGCTGTTTTTGCTGGTTTGCTACTCTTGCATCCACGTGTTGCCCAGGGCATCATTCCTGGAGCTCATCTGCACAAACAGATGAATGGTGTGTGAGCCAGAGCTTTGATTCCAAACACATGGGCAGGATCTTGGGGCAGGCTCTGGGTGAGTGGGCACTTAGGGGCAGGGCATGTTTTGGGTGGAGCAGCCCTGCCCATCACCTGCCACAGCAGGATGTCCCAGCTGAGCCTGGCAGGGCTGGGAAGCACCAGGCTGCAGCCACCCTCGTGGGAGCTGCCTGACATCACTCCCAGGAAAGGGGGGAGCAGATGGGATATTGCCATGGCACTGCCCACTGCCAAGTTAAATATAAAACATCTAGCAGAAGGCAGCAGGGTACTCTCTGCTCAGGAAGTCTGCCACGGGGGCATGGCAAAGTAAACAATTTTGGGAGTGCTTCCCGCTCCTGCCCACTGCTTTGGTGTCCTTTGGGATGAGGTGACAGGCTGGCAACACCTGTGGTGGCACTGGAAATCCTCCCTGGGCCCTTTGGTGTCAGTGCCTGAGCACAGAGTTGGAGGTGAGGACTTGTCCTGTGGCAGATGCAGCTCCTCTTGGATCTTCTGGCTGCTGGGGAAGTTTGACTGCAGACTCTCCCTGCAGGCAAGAAATCCATGGAAAATGGACCAGACTAAACAGTGGATGCCTGTGTAAACAGTTGCATGTTGGAGTCTCCAGGTCTGGAATGAAACAGGGTTGTCCTGCTGGGGAAGGGCCGTGGGGCTGCAGCTCAGCCTGCACATTCCTCAGCTGTGGCCAGGGAAGGTGCTGGCATTGTGGCACTTCCCCTCTGCTCCAAGGAGATGCTCCTGAAAAAGCCATGGAGAAAAGAGAAGATTCTGGGTAGTCTCATTTCCATTTAAATCCCTGTTTTCCTTGCATTGGCACCAGCCCTGCCTTGAGGTTTGTGTGCAGAGCTGAGCTTCAAAACCCAAAACCTCTGATGGATTCTCTCCTTACCTGATACCACGTGCTGTGCCAAAGGAGAAAATACATTCCAACATTGGGGAAAAATGAGAAAACAGGAGGGTGGGGGATATGCTGTGTTTGGAGCAGGCAGAGGAATAGGAGTTCTCATAGGAGAAGGTGTGTGGTTTGCTCAGAGCAGCCTCAGTGCAACATTTAAAGGGAAAAAGGGGGTTTCTTTTTCCCCTGGTATTTTTTTTTTCTTACTGGTGCTAAATACTTCTGCCTGTGCCTGGCTTACTAGTGCCAGCACTGGAGATTCACCTGCAAGGAGCTGGGAAGTTCTGAGTTATAATTACAAGCCTTCTGGCTGTTTTCCTCCAGCTCTGCCTGCCAGAGGGATGTTGCTATATGTGAATATTAGCAATATTTAAATATTGCAGTTCCTAAGGCAAAAAAGTCTGGGGTGAACTGTGCGTGCTCAGAGTATCACCAGCAGATGGGAAGAACCTTTGTTTGTTTGTTTTGATCATGAATAGTAAACTAGACTCAGGGTTTGGGGGAAATTGTGGCTTCACCGTGCCTGGGGTTGTTGGCACTGAGGTTTGGATCTCAGCATCAGGGTGATGCTTGCAGTGTAAGAAAGTCTCTACTCTTCAGTCTCTCAGTCTATTTAAGCCAAGGACCACTTACTGTTTGGGGAAAAAATACTCTGAAACCATCCTGTTACTGCAGTGTTATTTTTCTCTCTC